>JAEMWC010000446.1:420000-445000 GCA_016490735.1 Pachyseris speciosa | reverse complement strand
TGTATCACTGAAATATGGACAAGCATAAAGAAAATCCAATAGATACAGCTATTAGTAACCTTATAAAAGATAACCGGAAGAATAAGCCAGAGTATGTCCTATATAGATGCAGCACAATGAAAGATCTACTGAGGTGAGAAAGCCAGTGCAGTTTGCGAGAGGAGGGGGGGGGGGGGGGGGGGATGTAAAGAATGACATTAAGGACACAGACCATATTAGTATTCTCTATATATTGAACTGGATCTATGAATAGATTCCCCGTTTAAGACTCGTGTGCACGCTAGTTCCAGCTCATTACGGACCATGTAAATAGGGTCTTATTTATTTAGACTTTATTTATTCGTATTCTTAGACAGATACAGACAGATAAAAAGGTCTGCTGGGTGACGACGATGACGGTGATGAATTGTGTAACAAATTACTACTACTACTACTACTACTACTACTACTACTACTGCTGCTGCTGCTGCTGCTGCTGCTGCTGCTACTACTAGTACTGCTGCTGCTACTGCTGTTGCTACTGCTACTAATAATAATTGTTATAATAATAATAATAATAATAATAATAATAATAATAATAATAATAATAATAATAATAATTATTATTATTATTAATATTAGAAATACCCTTTACGTTGCATGCCATTGCTTAAGCTGCCTAATGTGAGCGGACTTTGGTGTCCATACAACTACCCTGCAATCAAACCAAAGCTACAATAAACAGTCACCTGCTTTTCTGTTAACACTTGACCTGCTATCAGGGATGAATGAAAAGGCTTCTTTAAGGTCAGCATCTCCCACAGAGTCACTCCAAACGACCATATGTCACTTTTTTCGTCGAAGGTGTGGTTTTGAAGAGACAATGGTGCAAACCAACAGTAGCTGTTCCTAATCAGGAAAGAATTCAACGCACTTTTCACTCTCAAAAGGCCTCGCTTTGGCGCAGTGGTGAGTGCAGACGCCTCTTCCACCAATGTGTCCCGGGTTCGATTCCCGGACTCGGCGTCATAAGCAAGCTGAGTTTGTTGGTTCTCTACTTTGCGCACGTTTCTCAAAACTCGCGAAAACGTTTCGGGCCCGAAAAGCTATTTTACGTGCATTAGGCTCATTACCAGCAATTCAATTTCTAATATTTTAAATAATCGTTTAAGAAAGCATGCTGTAAAATTGAGCAATACATTGGGCTAGTTTGTTCAAAAATCTAGTACCAAGCGATATAAAACCGACTTGAAAAATACTTTTCGGGCCCGAAATGGTTTCCGGAGTTTTAAGAAACGCACACCTGCTCCGTGAGATTTTTCTAACCAACATTTCCCCCACATGGCCTCACAAGCTTGGAGGATTAAATTGTAACCGTGTATAAATAAACTTTCTTTACTTTTTTGTTTTTCTCTGTTTGTTAATAACTCTAAATTATTTTAAACAGCAATCAATCGTTGTTCCTCTTTCGCAAACGAAGATGAGCACAAAATCACACTTAGAGATTGTGAGCCTGCAGATAGCTAAAAACTGGGCCCGTCTGGGCACGATAAATGGAGAGAAGTGTCGAGTGAGGCACATTAGGGACCTTAAGGGGGGACTAAATTAACTACAAAATTAGCTAACATTGTTGCTATGAAAAGTTCCCAACCTTCATATTTTGGAAACCCTAACTTGCACAGGCAAGCTGTCTGGCTATGTTTTTCCAATCAAAAAGGTTTTCAAGAATTTTTGAGTCAAAACCATATTTGGTAAGTCACGTGACCAGAACAGAAAAAAGGCCTAAAACTCGGGTGGCGTACACTTCTGGATATCGAAAATGGTGCCAATGGTTAATGATCGCCTAGGTGTAAAACTCTACGTATCGATTTTTGGAAATTCGCGTTTTTGTGAGATTTACGACGTCATAAGCACGCAAATTCATACCATTTTGTCATTATTATTGCAGTTATGTACGTTAACAACAATTGCTTACGTAGGTTTGTAAAGAAGGCTGGAATATCTCCGACTGGCAAAGAAAATCGGAACTTCATATAATATTCTCCAAGTTTTAGGGATTTTTCTCTCTAAAGTGCGGTTGGGGCCTGGGGCAAGTTGCGCATGCTCAATAACAATTTGTAAATTTTACATGTTCACCTCTTTGCACGTTTCACCAATATTATAGTGGCAAAAACACCGAAAAACCGTGTTTTACAAATACAATCAGTAAAAATCCCTTGGCAACAACACTAAGTCTGTAGTTAAGTTAGTCCCCCCTTAAGCAACGACGACGACGACGGCAACGAAAACGTCATTTTAAAATACAACTTCTCGTTTCTGTAACTCTTTCGCGATTATTCCAATTTGATTAACTTGGAAAATGCTGGCGATATGTCCAGAAACTAAATTCCTACGAACGACGTCAAAGTAAGGAAAAAGAAAGAAAAATTTGCCGTCATGCGCAAACATAAAATTTGGTCATTTCACGTTGCTGTTTTGCAGACGACGACAAAGAAATGTACCGAAATAATAAAACGCATGTGCAGAGCCATTGTTTTTGCTCATTAAGCCTTTTGTTTTGTGGCGTTCTCGTTGTCTTTCTCTTTGTTTAAGGTCCCTAATTAATGACGTCAAGACTGGATAATTAATCATCGTGCAAGAATACGTATTAGTAATGGTGATAGGACTGAGTGGAGTCCAATTCGTTCTGTAATCATACCGCGCAGCGGGAGTCCGATTTGTTTATCACGAGTATGATTACAGACCGAATTGGACGACACGAAGTCTTATTACCAATCAATCATAAAAATTACAATTTCCGAGAAAAGAAGAAGAGCCAAGTTATAAAAGGGAAGGGAATTTCGCATTAAAAGACTGACAAAGAAGCGTAAATTGTTTAATGTCGTTCCGAAATTGACTACAATCAAAATGAATGGTGATTGAAACCAAGGTTGTGATTGGTTGATTTAATTGATGTAATTGGTTGATTTAAAATACTACTTTGAATGTGATTGGCTTATTGAACTGTCCTATAACAAACTGTCCAATAACAAACTGTCCGATAACAACTTGGCACGTGAATTAGTGGAAAATAGGAGTTTTTTTAAAACCAATCATAATCGAGGAAATTGAAATTTTTATGATTATATCAGTTATCATCCCACTCTTCACTATGTCAGTAGAATAACTTTTCAATGTATCTTTATAGATGAGAGATGAACATATTGGGATCAGATCCTTCAGTCTCACAAGCTTAATTAGTAAGCCAGTTTCTGACCGACACTTCTGTACAGAAATTATTCGTGACTCACTGTTACGCACCCGTATCCTCTTTTGGAAGTAGGGAAGAAACTCTGTCCACTGTTGACCAAATGTAACAGCCCATGGTCGCTGATCTTGACAAATTCTTCACTGGCGACGAGCACATTGTGCGCACTGAGGCGGCCATGAACACATTTCTTGGAAAAAAAATAAAATGCAAAAATGACGGATGCTTCTTAGGCCAGCGTGCATGACGTACGCTAATACTAAAATTGCAAGAGAATAAGTACTCACAGAGGTTGAGTGTCCTGGAACCAAAATCAAAGCCGTTACTTTAATCACAGAGGCACGAAGAGCAACAAACCAGCCCCACTTAGAATTCGAAGCGATTACATGTGGTCGGCGACAAGCGCAGGAAATCAGTTTTGAGATTCGTACTGATGGTTGTGGAAGGGCAAATAATTTACATACCCTCAGTGATTCTTTTGCCAACCTCTATCAACCTTCAGCCTTGTTTTGCATGTTACACTGCTCTATAAGAAGCCACAACCTTCCCAAAGGATCAACAGACAAACATGCTTGATAATTAAGAGTTACAGTATTTTGCACAAACGCGAAATAGCCATTTACGGCATGAAAGCAAATTTCATGCCATTACAAAGTGAATTCCATGGATTTCTACGAGGTCATTTGAAAATGAGTATGAAGTTAAATATTTCCTCATGTCGTGACAATTAAGCAAAGCATTTTTTGAGCTCTCATCCAAAAACACCAGGCAGAAGCTTAAGAAAACGCTTAATAACTAAAAGCAGGTCGTTTCTCTGCTAGCATGGTTTGGAACTCACTTTTTCGTGAAGGAACATCATGCCCTCTGCAATCTGAGCAGCGTAGGAAATTACCCTTTCTTTTGTGATGCCATGATCTTTTGCACTGTGGCAGAAGAAGAGAAAACTGTGAAGTTTTTTTGTACAAATTAATTGCTGAAAAATTGATTAAGAATAATAATAATAAATTATTAACTAGTATTATTGTCATTAATTATTAACTATTATTATTACTCATACGATTAATTATTAATTATTATTATTATTATTACTTGTATGATTATTAATATGATTATGATTACTGGAAAAACATTAATCGATAGGTAAGACACAGGAAGAATGCAAAAGGAAATTTCTTTCTCATCCAATTTACAGACATTTTCAAAAAAAAACTGGTACACCTCATTACATTGTCTGTAAGTCCTAAGCTGTTCTAGAGCAATACACCTGTTGAGGTTGTCTTTTTATGATGGTTCAGAAAGCCGGGTTACTCCAGGAATATAATAATAACAGTGACGATGAAAATTTCACTCCCATAAACTTTGCTGTGAAAACTACACATAGAACTGGATTGTGTAAAAGATAAAACTAGTCCATGAAAAGTACAGTAGAACACTGTTAATACGTCATCAATGTCATGCCATGAAAATTTGATTATACGGGGGAGGGAAACATTGTGATACGAAATGCGTCAAAACTATGTCAAGGAGAGAAAAAGAGAAAAACCACCGCTGTAAGGACAATAAGAGAAAATAACTTTGAGAGCTGCGCAGTGAACTGTATATTTCTTCATTGACGTACCGTCTGTCAAACATTTAAAACTGACAGATATTGCACACTCTCTCCCATGCCCTTTCTCTTCCTTCTTGTGCAATCTTTTTCATTCTTCATTCCAATTGTGCTGGTGTTTGCCTACTTGCATCACTCTAAAGCCCTTGTTGAAAAATGGAATAAAAGATTAAAAAAAAAAGAAATACCTTTGTTCCTTAATGTAATCATCCAGAGGCCCCATGGCAGCAAACTCAAACACAAAGACCAAAGCTTTCGGAGTTTCAGTGATTCCATAAAATTGGATCAAATGTTGGTTCTTCAGCTCCAAAAAGGTGTCCATGGCTTTTCTGAATTTTTGGACTTTCTAAGAGTTAAAAAAGGCAGAACAAAACCGTTATTTTGGACAAATTACTGCTCGATGGCAGTGGTACAAAATGGTTCACAAACAACAGGGCGTCTTTCACATAACAGCCACACAAAGCAAAATACTGATACTCCTGGGTGCAAACTGTATACTGAACTTGTAACAGGAAGTTTTAGCTTTCCATGTTAATTCATGCATTGGTAATAAGAAGTACACCTTTTGCCCTTCATTAACAGAAAATGGTTCCAAATTCATTTTATATATATGTAAATAGAGATGTGTGTCGAAAGCTGAGTGGCAAACTGTGTTTGCATGGTCCCATAAGTATATTGAAATTCATTTTAATTTATGGGAATTCAATAACATCTTCGGAAGAACATTTTCACGAAGAAATTTTCATTGTAATCATCCGTTGGTTCATTTGCGCAATTATAATGCTCGTGCACTTTCAATAACATCATTGGAATGTCATTTTATTTATCGTAATGTCTATGATGTCTTCGGAAAAAAAAACATTAACATCGATAACACTGTGGTTTACATTTTTTGAAAGTCATTACTGGCAAGTACATGACCGTCCATAATGACTTTCAAAAAGTGTAAATGACAGTATTATTGATGTTAATGTTTTCAGTTCCGAAGACATAATAGATTTTACGATAAATAAAATGACATTCCAATGATGTTATTGAAAGTTCATGAATGTGATAATTGCGCAAATGACCCAACGTGTGATTAAAATGAAAATTTATTCGTGAAAATGTTCTTCCGAAGATGTTATTGAATTCCCGTATTAAAATTAAAACGAATTTCTATTTTCTGTTAATGAAGGGCAAAAGGTGTATTATTAACATCCTGTTCATTTTGAACTGGAATATTAAACATGTGAGGGGAGGGCAATAATTGAGGAGTAATTTCTAAGGGAATTAACGAGTATCCCCTCTAGACTCTCGAAACCAAAAGTTTTCTGATACATGCATGTAGCGTCAACTGTGCCCGATGAATTTTGCTAAAGCATTTCAAACCACCTCCTCCCATGCTTTGACCTTACCTCACTTTGTTTTTAATTACCATAATATTGTTGTTGCTGCAATTTATTGGCAGTTTATTGCCCTAGCTACTGCCTCGCCCTTCTCGTTTGTATGGGGAGTGTGCACTTATTTTTTGGACACCATACCTACTTAGTACTGTAAAAAATACGGCTACACATACCTCTCCCCGTGCAATAGGCTTCACCATTGCCCTGGAGACCACATTACGCCACAAATCTCCTTCTACATTAGAGCACCACAATCCCTTTCTCACTTCGCCAAACTCGCCATGAAATGTGTTCTATAAATATGTAAGTTTTTACTTCAGTAATGTTGTTTATGGAACAGTTGTCAACGTGCTTGTTATAGTCATGCAAGTGACTTATTTCAAAGAGAGAACCTTCCACTGGTGATAGTTATTTGTACTGTTTTGATCAAACTGTAAACAAAACTGTAGGAGATCAGTACATTATACATTATACAGTACATACTTAATTATCCTCCCCCACCAGGGCTTTTCAGGGATAATTTACAACACTAGCCGGGGGTCTTCACCAGACTGCTTGTACAGTTTACAATTGATGAGCTAATGAGTGCCCCCGTGATGTGAACATTGAATTAGGACAGACACTAGGGTGGTCACAGCCAGAGATTTGTTACGTCCCTGGTGGTTCTTTTACGTCCCACAGAGTCAGATTAAGTGAAAGTACTGTGAGACGGGGCCTACGGTTTATCGTCCTTATCCGAGAAGACTAGAATGTCTAATCGATTGTATATGTCATTGAAAAGGCAGCACTTTCTCCTCAATTATTTAAAGACCCTGAGTGTTGGTCCGACCGGGGATTTGAACCCACGACCTCCCGCACAGTAGTCCGGTGCTCTACCAACTGAGCCAACCGGTCTTCCAGTGCACCAGATTACTGAGGCACAAAACAATCCCTGTAATTGCCGAACAGATACAAGCGTCTAAGCTTATAACCATGTGGAGACCATGTGGACAAACAGTGTGCACTCTCTCAAAGTTTGGCTACAAAATACTGTCAGGACATGAACACAATTGATAGTAGTAAATAAAAATGTACATAATGAGTGGGGCTTTATAAAGATTTTTAAGACAAGCTCAAGAACTTTTAAAGATGCTAACTGGATTTTTGACGATTGATAGTAAAAAATAAAAATGTCAAGCCTGGGGCTTTTTTTTTAAAGATTTTTAAGACAAGCTCAAGATTTTGTAAAGATGCTAACTGGATTCAAGAACTGTTCAAGGTCATGACAGCCAAAATTACAGTGTATATTATTTGGAACAAGAGTTTTGAGTTTAACTACACCATGTAGGTCTTCATAAAGGGGAATCTTGACCAATTCACTGAGTACATCTTAAAGGGGTACTGGCACATGGCCGCAATTCTTGTTATAAGTTTGTGCAAATTGTGACAGTAAGTATTTATCTATTACACAAACGGCCCATTTAACATGAAGAAGTAGATCTCAAATGATATTTTGAAAGGAAAAGAAATGCATGAACATTATTTAGTGGCGATTTTTCCAATGTCAAATGACCTTGTCATCCGTGGCCGCATAGACAACCACAAAAAGTTTCAATGTAAAGGACAAGTACTACTTAAGAAATTGCATAATTTTTCAAAGGTTATATTGTTGCAAATCCATCTTTGGGTTTATCTAGTTTATGCGACACTGCCTCTTTAAGCTACAAGGCTACTCTAATCCTTACATCTTAGTGCAAAATGCTTTTATTCTTTAATTATCATTCAAGATATACTGTTAATGCATGCGCATGTATTATTTTGAAAGATTTTCACCTCTGCCATTGGATCCTCAAGCTGCAAATCTTCTGAAGAAATTCTGAGAGATGAATCAACCAGCTCAAAATCTGGAGGGGGAGGTGTCATAACTTCGCGATCCAACAAAGCAGACAAACCTGTTGAAAACAAAGGAAAGTGAGTAACACTGCTGAAGAGGATCATGGTTGACTGAATTGTAAGAAAGGAGTTAACTTAACCCTTTCCTCCCTAAGAGTGACTTTATTGATTTTACTCTGTCAAATGCCAGTCACTTTTACTCATCAAAGGGACACCTCCTAGGGGTTGAAGGTTTAGAAGCTATCTCTCTTAACCCTTTCCTCCCTAAGAGTGACTTTAACGATTTTACTCTGTCAAATGCCAGACACTTTTCCTCGTCAAAGGAACACCTCCTAGGAGTTGAAGGTTTAGAAGCTATCTCTCTTAACCCTTTCCTCCCTAAGAGAGACTTTAAAGATTTTACTTTGTCAAACACCAGACAATTTTACTCATCAAAGGGAGACCTCTTAGGGGTTGAAGGTTTAAGAGGCTATCTCCCTTATCAAATGGGTCTTCACAGAGCTGGGAAACTTTGAGAGGATACAGTGGAACTACCTTTAGTTATTCTTACCAATTTTCGCACGTACTTAATTTCGCAAAAATTTTCATTGCGTATTTCGCAAGTATTTATTTCGCTACTCCATCAAGATCCCAACAAACACTGATTACCACAATTATTTGATACTGGTAAATATTAATCACCTTCTGTTTCGGGATGGCATATCTTACTCAAGCAAACTGGGAGTCCATGCTAGGATATAATTAAAAGAGAAAACAAATAGTGAAGATATATACACCAACAACAAGTATTAAACTGTTAATAACCACCTATCAAGGTAGAACTCATTTTAAGTGAGTGAGTGAAGAAATCTCTTCCCTCCATTTGACATAATGCCAGCTTTACTGACTGACTGCCCACCTGCCTCCTTGCCTGATGGACTAACTGCATGATTGAGTGACTGAATGACTGATGGACTGACTGAATGAGTGAGTGAGTGAGTGAGTGACTGACTGACTGACTGACTGACTGAGTGACTGACTGAGTGACTGAATGAATGAGTGACTGACTGATTGACTGAATGAGTGACTGGCTGGCTGACTGACTGACTGACTGACTGACTGGCTGACTAAGTGACTGACCGACTGACCGACCAACTGACTGAGTGACTAAGTGACTGACTGACTGAGTGACTGACTGAGTGACTGACCAACTGACTGACTGAGTGACTGGCTGACTGACTGACTGAGTGACTGGCTAACTGACTGACTGACTGACTGAGTGACTGAATGACTGACTGGCTGGCTGACTGACTGACTGACTGACTGACTGACTGGCTGACTGACTGACTAAGTGACTGACCGACCAACTGACTGAGTGACTAAGTGACTGACTGACTGAGTGACTGACTGAGTGCCTGACCAACTGACTGACTGAGTGACTGGCTGACTGACTGACTGAGTGACTGGCTGACTGACTGACTGAGTGACTGGCCAACTGACTGACTGAGTGACTGACCGACATACTGACTGAGTGACTGGCTGACTGACTGACCGATAAATAAACTTTTCCATGCTGAGCTAAAGCCAATTTTACTATACAGCTGTCAAATCTGGGGTACTGAGATTTTGTTGTACAAGACTCATTTTGACAAGAGCACAATTGAACAGGTCCACGTCAAATGCTGTAAGCAGATTTTGAACACTCCGTGGTATACAGAAAATGTTGCATGCAGAGCAGACCTTGGACAACACCCCTTAAGTGTTGATATCAAAGCAGCTATATTTAATATTTGGCAGCGACTGAATTATGAAACAAATAACCCTTTGCTACGTGAAGTATTCCAATATGCAGCAAAACAAAGGTCATCTTTTAAGTGTATTCAGTAGTGATGTTATAGTGCCCAATAATTTTACACTGCAAACCATAACCTGAGTGACTGACTGACAGACTGAGTGACTGACTGACTGATTGAGTGACTGACTGAGTGACTGACTGACTGACTGAGTGGCTGACTGACTGACTGAGTGACTGACTGAGTGACTGACTGAGTGACTGACTGAGTGGCTGACTGACTGACTGAGTGGCTGACTGAATGACTGACTGACTGACTGAGTGAGTGGCTGAGTGGCTGACTGACTGACTTAGTGGCTGAGTGACTGACTGACTGAGTGACTGACTGACTGAGTGACTGACTGACTGAGTGGCTGACTGAGTGACTGACTGACTGACTGAGTGACTGACTGACTGATTGAGTAACTGACTGATTGACCGACTGACTGACAGACTGAGTAGGTGAGTGACTGGCTGACTGATTTACTTACTGACTAACTGAATGACTGGCTGACTGACTGACTGACTGACTGACTGACTGACTACTGGGTACCTACTGATTAATTGACTGACTGACTAACTGACTGATTTACTGAATGACTGACTCACTAACCAACTGATTGACTCATTGACTGACTCACTGACTCACTGACCACTTGCCTGACTGAATTCCTTACTGACTGTCACAATTAAAAGCTTTAACTATTAATAACTTATGTAACAAATTGAATGAATGGTCACATGGCTGGCTATTCTGACAGTTTCCTCTCGATATACCCCTAATCCTTTACATCATAACAGTGATCAGCACCTAACTTCTCTGTACCATCTCACCACCTGATCAAACATACACTCAGGTTATAAATGAGAATTAAGTCAATGATCACCAACATTGTAACGCACCTCACTTGAAGCATATTCTCCCACCATAAAATGCACATTGATATGTGAAGTACTCAACATTGTACCTTTGACTGTGTGTAATGTTCAATCAGTCCCAACAAGCTGGAAAACCCTTTTGTTTGATCACTTTCCAGACAGAAGGTTGTAGGTCGCCCAGTAGCATCCTGTATAATAATGTAATGGTTTACTTCATTACCACTGTACAAAGACAGAGCATGGGAGAAATGATCTTTTCGGCTTTTTCTTATTAAAAATGACCCATCTTTCTTGCTTCCATGCTTTAGAATATTTGCAGCCTTGTCCCGCCTGTAACAACAAAATGACAAAATATTCACACTTTAAGGGAAGATCCACATAAATTTTTCATAATCATACATTAAAATAATTCACCAGAGAGTAACACTAGAACTTGGAGAAGATGATAAATTGAATTTCAATACAGTAATGAAGAGGTCAATTAGAACAGGACCAAGATCTAATTCAACAACACTTACAAGCAGTAGACCTAAATGCATGTGTGCAATATGAATGCATTAAAAAATGTGGGAGACCCATTGCAGTCATGCAACTGAACTGCTGAAAGACAATCTCAAACAATATGCTTATATTTTTTTTATTCAAGCCTTGTATTTTCTCTGTACTTCAGTTACATACATATATACAATAATTAAAAAAAAAAATATGGTCTTCCACATCTTTATATTAAAATCCATGCAGCCACAGCAATTGTCCAATTGAAGACCAGAGCTTAAAGGGATGAAAAAAGTTTATGACATTGAAAAAAGTGGACTTTTTTTCTGCCTGCACTTGAAAAATCAAGGGGATACATTGTAAACTACAAAATAATTTTGATCAAACTTTTTTAAAAGTTTGATTAAATAGACTCCAGTCACTTAGTAGTTTATCTTTAGTATGTAAGATAAATGGACTTGTGGCATATTTTGTACTTAAAAATGCTGTTCAAGAATATTGTTGCATAATTTTCAGCTGAACTTGAAAAGTCAATGAAGTCTACACAACTCTGTAAAACAGTCTAAAAGAACAGGCCTATAGGGGTCACAGAATTGTGGTTTCAAATGCTGAGGACAGAAAGTGAGGCAATACTTACGTGATTGGTCCATGACACAGCAGCTCTGGATCCCTTCTAGTCCCTTGACCTGACAAGTGAAAAATATGCAGAAATTGTCAGAGGTAAATTTATACAAAACAATTCTCAAGTTTGAACAAAATTATACCAGTAATTTAATAATATTATTAATTTACTTCATTTCTTTTAGATACTGCTAGAATCATTGATCATTGTTGTTAAATGGAGCTGCAATGTCCTTACATGCCTGTCACTACTTTTTTAAGTAGGTGGGGATCAGTATATTAAGTACCCTGAGGGATTCCACCTGCTGTGGTTCATGCCTCAGTCAATAATTTTTATGCTGTTTTTTCTACTAAATATAACCAGGGATCTAACTCAAAACTTCAGGTGAAAATACCCCACCCCAGCACTTCCTGATAGCCCTGCCTAGTATACCCTTCATGTCACCAAACATGACACTGAAGGGGATATATACCTGCCCCACCATCTGCTCAGCTCATTCAAATCCTTGTAGTGGACACAGAATTTATCTCTGAGTGAGCAAAAATGCAATAGACCCATAAAGACAACACAATGTTACAATTCAAGGCCTTAAGTGAAAATAATTTATGCAGATATGCAGGGATACATGCATATGCATAAAGAAGTCTGTGGATTCCAGATGTGGTAAAGTCAATAATTTTTAATGTGCTGTTTTTCTAACAACGTAGCTGGGAATCTAACACAAAATATCCATTTGTAAAGAAAGCCCTAGCAATGAATTATTGATATTTCATGCACAATCAGTGAGTTAACTTAAGTTTAATGTAACATGATTTTGGTGCACTCAAAGGGAACCTCCACTCTTACAACAAATTGACCCTAAATTGTTGGAAATGTTATTACTAGTTTCCAATAGCATTTAAAGTGCACAAAAAATTGGGTATCATTAATGCCTTTCTTCACTTTTAAATTTCCTGGGTGCTGCCATTTTTTGATTCTGTGACATCAATTGGTTGCAGCTATATAAATTATTGCCAGGAAGCAAATGAGGCAGAAAATCCTTAATTGTGTTAAACAATAGGGCAACCAAGGCACATAATGAAATCCAAAATGGCCTTGCCCGTGAAATCTACAAGGGAAAATCGGCAATGATGATATTGATTTTTTTGTACACTTAAATCTTGTATCCATGTTTTAAAACAAAATTTGGAATCTAATAATTATTTCCAACAATTTAGCGTCAATTTGTTGTAAGAATGGAGGTTCCCTTTAACATGGTGCTTACCTCTCAAAAGTTGTTTGTACTGATTAACCATCAGTCGATAATATCCTTGAATCAGGGTCACCAGGGAATTTGCTGCTTGAGGAGAGTTGGCTCTGAGAATCTGCAGAACCATGGAGATGGTAATTAAAAGGATACGATGGGTGTTAAATGGAATATATGCAAAAGACATTTTAATTAACAAATGTATGTTGCAAGTTGTTAATTATATTGTAGAGTTTATTCAGTTGGACCAAAAATACACTCTTCCATTTGTGGCTATGTTTAAAACAGTCCAACAATATTGACCATTTGGCTGTCATTATAATAGGGGTGTACACATTCAAGTTTTTTCTATGTGTAGCTATACCTTTTTATCCTAGCTATAGCTAAAACAGTTTCCTATCAGAATGGTGTAGGCAAGGACACAATGAACTTAATTACCTCTGGTCCACAATTTTTTCTGATGATTGTAACTTTATTGTTCATTTGATCGAACTCTAGGGCTACAACTTCAGAAAAGTTCTTCACTATGTCTTCAGGGAGCTGAAATACAAAAACTCAGAGCTGAATAGACCTAGATGTGGATACCTTTGTTTATGTAATAATAATAATAATAATAATAATAATAATAATAATAACAATAATGAATAATACTGTCTAATAATTTTATTCAAATTGTCATAATTTGTAAGAACTATCGAAGTAAACAACATATTTACAGATTGAAGAATAAGAAACAGAGTCATATCTTCTCACAACTTGAATCTCTCGCAATTATAATCCATATAAATATTGTAAGTATTGCTAAAAACTTCATTAAATGGCCTATAAAGATGATAATGATGATGATGATGATGGTGATTATAATAACAATAATAATAATAATAATAATAATAATAATATTATTATTATTATTATTTTTATTATTATTACCATCATCATCATCATCATCATCATCTTAATAGGCCATTTTGGAGTTGAGAAGGGAACTGGGACAAGTTTCAAATTTTAACCAATTGATAAACTGACAGCATCACATTTACCATATTTTCTGGTGTATAAGTCGACCTTTCAAGTCTTGAAAATCACTCCAAAAAATCGACCTCAACTTATACACCGACCAAAACTCAATGGTCAGTCAGCGAGTGAAAAAAAGAACACTTCATTGGCATAACAATAGACTAAAAAGTGAGGCACAAAAAGGCAACTTCGCAATTAGTTTGAAAAAGAATATTTTAATTAATAGTAAGTGGTACAGTATTGAATAAAGAAAATGTTTAGAAATACATGGTTTGTTCCATGATTTGTCTCGTATGATACATTAGTTCTCAATTGACATGACACTTAACCTGTTCGTTGCTTCACATACCGTACTTTAAGCTTGTTATCTTCACAGATGTGGGCACATTTCCTGTGAGTCCAGTGGGTTTACTTTGTGATGTTATTTGTGGGAGAAATTCTTCAATAAACTTGAGCAAAACCATTCCTGTTTCTGCTTTTGCGATCAAGCAAAATCGAGCATGATTCATAGCACGTCGGTGGCTTGGTAACCTCTCATCTACTTTTGTAACCTAGCAACTAAGGTTATTGTAAAAGTGCGCGAGCACGCCCCAATAATTTAACACATGAATTGCTATTTTATTTGCGATATTAAACACAGTGCACCAGTCAAGGTGCTGATATACAATACAAGGACACATCACCTAGCAATCATTGAGTTAAGGGTCTTTAATGCTAGAAAATTAATCATTACATGGCTATCATTGTCTCAAACAAGATCCTTAAGAAAAAAGATGTCATCCAAACGTATGAAGTATGGTGCGAAGTTTAAACTACAAGTAGTCAAGTTTGCCGAAGACTCAAACAACTGCGCCGCAAGTCGAGAGTTCTGTGTAAATGAGAAACTTGTACGCGACTGGAGAAGACAAGTCGAGAAGCTGAAATGTATGCCGAAGAACAAGTGCGCGAACTGAGGAAAGCAGTGTCAGTAGCCTGAGCTAGAGGACAGTCTTGGAAGGTGGATCGAAGACCAGCGACAAAGTGGTTACATTGTGACAAGAAATTTGATCAGGATCAAGGCAAAAGCAATAATTGCAAGTGAGAATAATTTGACAAACTTTAAAGCGACAGACAGCTGGTGTACAAGATTCCTCTGAAGGAAGAACTTTGTCTTACAACAGAAAACTAAATTGCACAGAAGCTACCTGAAGATTTGGAGGAAAAGATCACTAGTTTCCACCGATTTATCATCAAATGTCGCAGGGAGATGAATTATGACTTGGTCCACATCGGAAACATGGATGAAACCCCCATATGGTTTGATATGCCATCGGCGAAAACTGTGAATGCTAAAGGTAAAAAAACTGTATTCATTTGATAAATACTACTGGCCATGAAAAGTCCCGCTTTACTGTTGTGCTTACATGCCTTGCCTACATTTAAAGCCAATGGTAATCTTCAAAAGGAAAACCATCCAAAGGAGAAATTCCCACCAGGTGTAGTCATCCACTGCCACCCAAGAGGATGGATGGATGAAGCTGGACTGAAAGTGTGGATCCAAAAGGTATGGAGTGCAAGCCCTGGAGGCCTCCTGCAAAAGAGAAGTCTTCTCATCTGGGATTCCTTTTGAGCTCACCTTGTGGACTCTGTGAAAGAGGCCCTTCGCAAAACCAACACAGACATCGCCGTGATACCTGGTGGACTTACCGGTGTGCTACAGCCACTTGACGTCAGTCTCAACAAGCCATTCAAAGATCGCCTTCGCGCAAAGTGGACCACATGGATGATTGAAGGTCAGAAGAGCTTTACAGCTAGAAGCAACATCAAGGCAGCCCCCCTCAGTACTGTCTGCTCTTGGGTCGACGAATCATGGAAAGAGCTAACCCAAGAAATGGGATTTAAGAAGTGCGGTATTTCGAACGCGATAGACAGAACGGAGGACAACATCTTGTGGGATGACGAGGAAGAACTGCTTGTAGATGAAATCAGTGAAGATGAAGCAATGGAGGACGAGTGTGACATTTACAACGACAAACTCACAGAGGAGCAGTGGCACAACTTGTTTTGAGAGAGGGATGAGGAAGAAGAATTTGAGGGTTTTTAGACATTCCATTGTGTAAGTTTCTAGATTTTCTGTAAGCTTGCTTGTAAATAGTTGAGCAGTAGACAAAGATTTTTCAAGACTAATTTGGGACAGTTGAACATTTGACACTTCCTTGTGTATTTTTATTGTAAATAGTTGAGCTGCTCACCAATATTGCTGTAAAAGAGATAATTTAATAATATATTATACGATTTGCTTCTTTGAATGAGTATTTCACCTTTGATTGGGAGTGCTTTGGGAAGACAGGGAGGAGATTTTGTTCACGTCAAAGGCACATGCTTTTATTTTAGTTACCAGTGCTCATTGGGTTTTCATTACCAGGTTACGAAGTCATACAAGATGGCGGATTGTTTACAACTTCGTTTGTTTTTCTTTCAAATTTTGAAGTGTTTTGAGATTTTCTTGGCATAAGAAGCTCCAAACCATCTCCTAAAAGTCATAAGGTTTGTTAAAATACCTTAATGTTGAAGGTAAAGTTTTGAATTTCTGAGATTTTTAACGTAATTCTCGCAGAAGTGACTGTCACTCGATCGATGCGATTTTGTTTTCATGGAACTCTTTTACAACTAAATGCTAAGGATTTGAAACTCAGTTTATAGAGCACAAATAGGTAAAATCTCAAATTTTAGGCTCAAAAAGTAGGGTTGACTTATACACACCAGTTGGACTTATACACCAGAAAATATGGTGGATACCGTTGACATTGGCCATTATTTGACCATGTTTGATGATTTTACATCAAAAAGAGACCAAGTTATGTACTTTAAAACATAGTTCAAAATCCATACAACGTCTCTAATTTTGAGGCTGCATCCCCCAAAACCACATATATTAAAGTTATCAAAAAAATAAAACGATACATGGAAAAAAGTTGTGAAATTACTGCACAATACAATGTAGTATGAATGCAGCCTATTTCAAGCAGTATGCACAAAGTATGTGATAATAAATAAATAATTAATTAATTAATTAATTTTAGTTATGGTACTACTACAGGTACTTATGTCTAATAATAATGGCAGTTATAATATTAAATTATTTTGCTTAGGAATATCACACTTACACTCTTCTGTGAGTCTGTTCTTCTCTTCTTGATGCCAAATTCAGCACTCACAAGCACTTCAAACTTCCTCTGGCTACTCACATTCTCAATGATGTAAATCTACAAGAAGTACATTCAATAAACAGCTACTCAATCAGTGCTTTCTAAACTATATCAATACACAATCACATATTAAAGTGGCTCATACTGGTTTCCAGCACTTTTATTTTGGTGGATCATTGCTACCAAACATTATATTAACTAAAGTTATTTACCATCATAGTGGTATCAAAGAAATGCCCAATCATCTGTGAACAAGATATGGTTCAAGATATGGAATGTTTTTTGACATAACAGATTACCATATAGCAATACCTAAGCCTGCTAAAAACACACCTAATTTTAGCTTTAAGTGACAATAACTAAAAAACAAGCTCAGTGACTCCAACTTTTTATTGTCAGGAAATAATTATCATCATAAATAAAACTTTTCATAGCAGCGGATTCAGAGCCACCTTAAATTTTACAAACCTTCTCAAATGATAACTTGTGTACAAAGAAATCATCTGCTTTCTCCAGGGAAGTGATGTACTGCACTTTAATTTGATGGTCATTCAGTTTCTCATAAGCTTGGATTTTGTCTTTCAAAAATGGTTTAATCTCATTATGGTAGGGGTAGTTCTTGAATACTCCAGCTTGAAATAAGGATTTGATGTCATAACGCACTCTGTACAAAAAAAAATACATATGAGATTTGCATGAGTTCAATATTAGCTCTATGGACACTTCCCAAGTTAACAAAATTACAAATGACTACATCTTTAGAGGATCTCTTTGAAAAAAAAAGTCAATCTGTGTTAAATAATTATAGGCCATGAGAATCAAGTCAAAATAATAAAAGTCTATTAAAATCAAAAACTGTTTTAGGATAACATACATGTACATTGTATCTTTTTATACTTACGGGTGGTCTATGACAACTTTGGGAAGAACATTTCTCTGCCTGGCTCTGAATATGATTTCATACAGGACTACCTTTGCAAGTTCAGTTTGGTTTGCAAATTCACCTATTTTACCCCTCAAGAAGTCTCTTCGACACTGTGAAGTAATCAAAACAGAAAATCAGACATTAATAAAATCAAGGAGTAATTTTAAAAGGAAAATTAACAATAAAAATGTTACATGACGTTTCAACAACCTCGTCTTCTCTTTACACTGGCTGCCTGGTATTTTCAACTCTTAAGTTATACACTTGCTTCACATCCTAGGGGTTTTGCAAGTTACCAAAATAATGTAGATGTAGATTTATATAATAAGGTGAATAGTTTGCGCATTGTGATTGGTTCTTAGCTATGATCTATTAGAGGACAGATGCACAGATTACGTCATCACGACCCAATTTTTTCCAGAAATGTGAAAATAAACAAGTTTTTCGCTTGCATTTTGTTTCTTTATTATATAAAACAAGTAGATTCCATGTTGCCGTGCGTCTGTTCAGTAATAGATCACAGAAGATGTCAAAATGTGGTAAAAACATCAGTGACACACTCGCCTGCGGCTCGTGTGCCACTTCTTTGTTTTTACCACATTTTGACGTCATCTGTGATCTATCAGGGGAGCAGGGTTGGCGTAGTGGTGAGAGCGCTCGCCTTCCACCAATATGTCCTGGGTTAGATTCCCGGATTCGGCGTCATAAGTGGGCTGAGTTTGTTGGTTCTCTACTCTGCTCGAGAGGTTTTTCTCCGGGTACTCCGGTTTTCCCCTCTCCTCAAAAACCAACATTTCATTTGATTTGATTTAAAAATTGTAAAGCGCCATTGATCTGTATTTGTAAATGGCGCTATATAAGTAATAAATTATTATTATTATTATTATTATTATTACTGAACAGACGCACGGCAACATGGAATCTATCTGTTAAGTAGATTTCAGGTAGCCAGAACCCCCATCATTTGAAATAATAATGTAATAATTATTTTTTCTGTTGCAATACTGGGGTGAAATAAAGTGTTGTCGTTGTTGTCATGTCGACCTCATGTCTTTATTACACCTATTATACTGTTAGCATTTTTAGAATAGTATCGGATAACTTGAGTCATCTGCCTTTGTATTTTGCTAGTTCATTTTCACTGGCAATTAAAAGCTTTCTCTTTCCAATAAAGTGGTTATATAATTTTTTCTTGTGCATGGTAATAGTAAGGGAAAATATAAATTCGCCACTTGGAAACCACATCTCCCATGATACACTTTGTTTGACCCCCCAAATTTTGCATAAGCATTGTTTTCATTTCTCTTGGGACTTAAGCTGCAGCTACACAAGCGATTTTTTGCTTGCGATGGTGATGCGATTTTTTGGAAAATTGTTGCGTCGCCGGCATGCGGTGAAAATCATCCATGTGGCCACCCTCAGACAAGTGATGTGACAGCTCAAAAAATTGCAGAAAATGAATTGTGAAAAATTAAACTCATTCAATTTCTTGCTATTTTTTTCTTGTGATTTTTTACCTGTTGCGTTGCCAGTTCAAGGGTGGCTACACTTGCGATTTTCATTGCACGCTGGCAACGCAACAAAATTGAAAAAATCGCATCACAGGCGCGAGGGAAAAATCGCTCGGGTAGCCGCAGCTTTACAATGGTCCAGGGAGAAACTGAAAACAATGCTGATGCAAGATTTTGGGGAGCAAACATAGGGTACTATGGGGGATGTGGACGTGGTGAAATTATTGAACCAGGGATAAAATTTATTGAACCACAACAGTTGTACTGCTGATGAAAGGCCTTATGAGTCTTCATTTAACCAAGGGAATCTGTAACAGTCAAACAAGGCCCTGCATGGATCGGAATACAATGAGACTCACACCTGATGGAAGTAGTATTCAAAAGCCTGTTTATCAAATTCCCTGAGTTCTGTGCCATGACATGCTTTAATGCACAGTGTAAACTTGTAAATCTGATTACACTCTGCATCACAAAGCATTTTGTCTGGGTTAAGATAGAGGGAGCCATCTTCAGTGACGAGAGTGAAGAAATCCAAGGCAACTGGAGAAATGTTCACTTTAATAGCAGCTTCTGCACACACATCCTTAAGGAATGAATTAAAAAGAGAATAATATTAATTGAAAAATAACACTCACCAACCTAACAAATTCATGATGATTTCATCACCAGTTCATTCACAATGATTTCTTTATCATTATCACTGTCATCCCTTTCATCGTCATTGCTATTGTTATCATAATGAAATTGCTACATTGTATAAAAACGTTCACTGGCTAAAAAATTTTTAAAAAAGATCATGAACTTTCAGCAGTCGATCTACAGCCTTCAACGGATAAAAATGGAATGCGAAGGCTGTAGATCGACACCCGAAAGCTCAATCGTGTTCTTTTTTAAAAAATTGTTTAACCAGTGACCGTTTTTATAGCAGTTTCATTATGTCTCATCCTGGCTGAGCTTCAGCCATTATTATCATTATTTGGGTATTTTAAATTTCATTTAAAATAGTTAATTTTCCCCCATACAGTTGATCTGGCTTTTGCCATAGGATCGGTGTCATATTTCTACATATAATAGGTCATGTTTGTAGCCTTGACCAGATGACTTTTATTGTTGCATATTGATTCATCTACTAGCTGTTGTTGGTTTTTCTGTATACTCATGTCTGTCTTATTCAATATGCGAAAGTGAAAATACCCAGATTGCAAAACCTTATTCAGGACCCTAAGCAATGATGACGGCGACAGCAATGAAAACGTCATTTCAAAATATAACTTCCCGTTTCAGTAACTCTTTTGCATTATTATTCCAATTTGTTTAACTTGGAAAATGCGGCGATATATGTCCAGGAACTAAATTACTATAGACGATGTCAAAGTGAGGAAAAAGAAAGAAAAATTCACCATCACGTGCTCATGTTCTCAAGAAAACATAAAATTTTGTCAATTCACATTGTTGTCTTACAAAGGATGGCAAAGAAATGTACCAAAATGCAAAATGCATGTGCAGAGCCATTGTTCTTGCTCATTAATCCTATTGCTTTGTGACGTTCTTATTGCCATTGCCATTCTCGTTGCTTAAGCTCCCTATTATCTCATCATCCCTTTGTTCAGTCATCCAAACATTGAATCAGAAAGGTCCTTTCACTGAATTGGGCACCGAAGTTCACGACAATCAAGCTGTTAACGAAATTGTTCAAGTCATATGGATGAAGCCACTGTCACTTCGTCTATTGATAATTCTGTTGCTCCTTCATCAAAGGAATGTCTTGTTCCCTTGAGGCTCAGCGAGCCCAAAATAAACAGCTTAGCTGTGTTACAGCATGAGGTGGAGTTCAGAATTGATTTTGCCCCCTCCCCTGCGGAGATTCAAACTTAGCATCACATTTTCCCTGAAACCCTTACGTTTTTGAGACCCTACTCCCCTAAGAATTTCCTGTGACCTTCTGTGGTGGAGGTATGGATATTTTTTGGAACCACAAAATCAATTAAATTTTCATTTCTCAGAAATCCACAATGCAAACAAATACCAAAATCATTTGATTAACAGATTTTGTGGTTGATAGCTGTCAGTGTACTAAAGGAGGTTTTTCCTAGAAAAACACCAGTGAATTAATGGCAGGGCCATGTGCACCAAATCATTCAATACCCCCTCTAAGCTTCATCTATGCGAATCCATGCATGATGTGAGGTACAGGAGGTGGAGTGGCCTTTTTATTGGCTATTTATTTAACAATTCTTGGAACCAGATTAAGCTATCAAATTCATTATTTGTCTTTCCGAGAATTACATGCCCATTTGTTTTAAGGGCCTCATGGCATAACCTTTTAATGAAATTCTTTTGTTTGAATAGAAGTGATTAGGAGCTAACAGTTAAACAGCTTGCAATGCTGAGTGACAAAAAAACTTACTATCTTGTTACTGGTTCAAATACTGATGGCTTTTAATGAAAAATGTTTTGCACATGTAGTGAAACTCCACCATGTCTTTTTTCTGCTGTACAGATTATAGAGTTCACAGACAAATGCCATCATATTCCATTTTTTCCATAAGCATGCTGTTAAAGGCTTCATAAAAACTAAAGAGAATTTCCTAGAATTGATGATACTGTTCCCAGAAGTAATTTAATAGCTTATCTTTAAAAGAACGTTTTGAGTTGTGAACTCAAATTAAGTACCCTGAGGTTTGGAAAAACAAGTGTTAATAGCACAAAAACATTGAAAACATGAATGGTCCATATGCAAAGAAATGATTTACACTATGAGTATATTTTATGTACAAGCCCGTAAGGGAATGATCAAACTACCCAAGTTTCTCGCTAAAACAAAAAACAAGTGTTACTTAGTCGACAACTTGAGCGAATAGTCGCAATTTTTAAACTTGCTAAATAAACAAGGTAGACTACCATTATCGATTAAGTGAAATTTGGTTCGATTGACCTTACTATATGTAGGCTGTTGTTGGATAAAACCCTTCATAATAGAAAATTCACCCTTTTCAAAGAATCAAATCCTTGGTCTATGACGATTTAATGGGGCTAAAAAAGGCAAAAGAAATACAAACCAAAGCTTCCTTTCCACTTTATTATTTCCCTTTATTATTTCTAATAATCAGGAATAGAATCACTTCTAATTTTCTGGACTACAAACCGAATGCAACTAGGATTTAACTAAGAAGACAAGATTTCCACCCGTGAATAGACATTTCAATTCCCAGAAAAAAAGAAAATTACGAATTGCACCACATGTATTCGTAGCTTTTAAAACCTACAAATGATATGTGGCAGATTAGGTCGTGGAAGCATAAAAGAAAAGAGAACTCAATATTTCAACAAGAGCGCAAGCCAAAGATTTCATATCAAGACAAGCATAAGGACAACTCACCCTAACGCTCAAGTTTGGACGGTAAACCAGCGGCAAGACTTCGTCGGTGCAAGCGAAAATTACAGCTCCTTTGCCGTCTCTTGCGGAAGTTGAACGAGGGACAGGCCATCTGCAAGCTTCCCTGATTCTCTGCAAAACGCGAGATCCTCCACTAACCATAATCGGAGCTCCTCGGCATTTCACACCTCAACTTTTCATGTTAAGACCTAAACTCGTCGAAACAATGAAATATATGTACGATTATAAAAAAGAACATTGTGAAGCGTGTATTCCAAGAAATTACTTTCTAAGAAAACCACAGGTTAAAATCAGTCAGGCCATTGTTGTATTTCCTGTTGGCCGAAGCGAAAGAAACTGGATCGAACCAATTGGAAGTTAGCCGAAAATCAGTCACGTGACTTTCCCGCGCAGATGTGAATGGATCAGAGCAATAGAACTCCTGAAGGGAATGCCGTCTTATTTTCTTTCAGAAAAACTTTACACAACGGTTGAGAGTACAGCAACGTCCGTTGAATAGTTACTATTCTGATTTAGCACTCAGAAGAAAATGGCAAATAAGAGGGGCGCTCAAAATCACAGCCCTACGGCCACTTGCTCGTACCCCTGTTCACTTCATCCATCCAGCGTTTTTTTCGCGCGCTGCGCAGTTTTCTGAGAAAACGACCGAGTGTGTCACGTGCTTTTTCTTGGAAAGATACGTGCTGATTATGACGTGATCTTGCCAGACAAACAAACACTGGTGGTCTTTTGCATTATTCTCGGAATCGAAATAAAAATGCCAGCAGGTTCGCACGGTTCACACCCTGGGCCGTTCGCTTTTGTCATTTTCCTTACGTGTTTATCGCTATGGGTGGAAAACAGCAGCAACAACCCTCGGTCCTTTCAGAATTCTGACAGCAGCCTTTTTCTATTGTTAAATTCGGGGTGGCAGGGGAGCGCTGAAAGTTACGAAACTCATGGTCTGTGACAACAAACGGCACAATCAGTCTCGAAAGTATTCGACAGGTAGTTTTGTTTTATTCATTTCAAAGAGACTATTTGCTGAGCAGGTATTTTCTTTGCAGCCGTCATTGAGGCCATTACGCCGTCGTACTGCGATAAGGACTTTTTCGCGCCAGTGGTTTTACGCATCCTCACTGCGCACACTAGGCGTACGGTTTATTCTCGACCCCAGAGCTCTTCTTGCGCATGTCAGGCGTGACAACAGCACGAGAAGAGATCTGAGGTCGAGAATGCGTATGCGTGTAGTTATGTCATTGGAAAATACTTTATAATTAGCAACGACCACCGTTGCAAAATAGAAGAGCCGGATCCTGAGAGGTCAAACTCTTGAATATCAAATGTTCAAGCAAGCAACCGTGGACAATAATCCTGCTGGTATACGTTGGATCAAACTGGTGATCTGATCGGCGTAATAAAATCAACAGAGAGTATAAAAGCAAGGGCCGATACAACGTAGAATGGTTTTAAGTTTTGTGTACACAAAACATTAAACCATTCTACGTTGTATCGGCCCTTGCTTTTATACTCTCAAACTCTTGAACCTTTAGGAATCAACAGAAAAGAAGAAATATAATACCTTTCTTTTTGATTTCATGTTACGTAGTTTTCAAATTTTCAAACTGTAACGTTTTTTATTTTACGTTGTATTGTTTACCTTTATTATAATATCATGTTACATCTACAAATTTTTTTTAAATTGTAACGTCGTTTCAACTTAGGGTCATAATATGTAACACCCGAAATATTGGTTTAAATGTATATATTCCTCGCCGTGTAACCAGCCTTGCATGTTTTTTACCGTTTTCTAGTTATGTTATGCTAACTGCCAAGTGATAC
>JAEMWC010000446.1:250000-412500 GCA_016490735.1 Pachyseris speciosa | reverse complement strand
GGATCAATCCTCATTGTCCATGTATTCTATGTTCACGTGATCAACTTGTCGCTCAAACTTACTTACATTAATCTGCTGGTTGTCAATTACTATCACGATCCTTGTCACGATATGAATTTCCTGTTTTTCAAGTTTCACGCAACCATGAGTAACGCAACTATGAATCTTCAACAACAGAAACAAATATTCAAATAAACACAACATGCATGATAAGAATCCCAACTGGATGGAGGCAAACCAGTTGGCTATTTTGCAAGGATGACCGAGGAGATTAACCAGGGACTACCCAGAGCAACACCAACTGGCGGCCAGAGCAGGATTTGAACCCAGGGCAACAGCATTAATTGAGATCTAGCGCCCTAACCGCTCGGCCATCTGCCTCCTGTTCCAGCCGTTCTTTTCGCACAGGCAACAAATCTGAGTGACCTGATCTTGCTTGAACTAAAAGGAAATTCCCAGTACCTGACAGCACACGTACGAAACTTAAATATTAAAATAATATCTTCTTGGTTTTCAGTCACGCGCACGTCGCGCAAGTAAAAAAATAAAACCGTCAACCATTCAATAGATAAAGTCAAGAAAAAGAGATATTGTAGAAGAGTAATAAATAAACAATATGCTCAAGCTTCAGGGCTGTGCGAGGTCCCGTACTCGGGTTATTCGTCAAAATGTACCACTCAAACTTATTGGGTTTAGTATGGAAACGCCATGATGGAGCCCATCTTGATGAGCTCCAACATGGCGGCCGGAAACGAGTGAAAAACATCTGAAACTTACTTAAGCTATCTCAAAGGCTCTCTTCGCTCTGTTGAGCCTGTAAACTTCCACATAGACGGTTCTCTTATCATATTGGCTTTTAAAACCTCAAAAACACACGGTGAATCGATGTTTTCATGTACGTGATATGCTTGTGGGCAGACATCTATTATGTCACACACTGTGAAAAACTATAAAATTCAAACTCCTCTATTTTAAAAACAAAGGAAGGTACCGAGCTGAAAACATGGAAGCAGATACATTTCTAATATGTCTTTTACGTAATGAAGATAAAAATGCAAAAGTCTGTTTACTTTTGAGTTTTAGTTTTTGATGACGTCATGTGAAAACCAAGAATATCCTTACATGTACACATGGATTGTTTTTTTGTAGAGGTCCCGTTTATATGGAGAAAAGTTGTCCCGGGCAAGAGGGTCACCCTCCCAGCCGAGTCAACTTTAGCGAGCGTTTATATGAGAAAAAGTTGACCCTTTTGCCCGAGCCAGCAGCACTCGCGCATGCTCTGATTGTCTCACCTTGACCGAGTTGACCCGGCTAGGCGAGCCAAAGTGTTTATATGGAGAAAAGTTGGCTCGGCTAGGAGGGTGACCCTACCATCGAAAGAGGGTGACCCGGATAACTAGGAGGGTCACCCTTCGAGCAGAGCCAACTTTTTGTTACTCATGTAAACGGTTCGCCAAGTTTTGTAAGGAAATGTAGGAAAAATTGGCTCGCCCAGGGTAGCTCGGGTAGGCGGGTGACCCTTCTACCCGGGACAACTTTCCTCCATATAAACGGGGCCTAAGAAGCGTTAGCCTAAATGAAACTTAACTTCAAACCGACAGATTCACGCATTTCAGCTGGCATTTTAACTCCTGTCACCCTTCGGGCGTCAGCAAATTATCTAAGGAGGTTCTTAGAACTAACTCTTCAAAAGGAAAATTGAAGGAAACTCTGCTCTATTTAAACAAAAAAGAGTTTAGATGTTATCCAGATAACTTTGTGAACATGACCCTGTCGGGCGTTAATTATAGTGAAAGAATGTCGTCTCTACAAAATAAACAAAATACACGCAAACTTATTTTGCCGTTTGTTACAGAATATCGCCCATCAGTGCCTTTAGAATCTCAAACAGATTCTAATGAACAAATGGCACCTAATGCAAAACCAGCCCTTGCTAAGAAAAATCTTTAAAAATACTCCCCCGATCTCATACAGAAAAGGGAGGTATATGTGTCAGATGTGTGCCTCGTTAGAGCTAAACTTTGAAGGTCTTTGAATTTCCTATCGTGTTTCGCCTGTATACACCTTGAGCAGCCTATAAGAATTGTTCCTTACAGACGAAGATGGTCCGGGAACAGATCTAGCTGGGTATAAAGTCGAAAACAGCGACCTAAAATTTTGAATTATTCTTTGAGCGCGTGGCTCTGCCTGGATCCAACTGAGAAACCTCTGTTTCACTTGCATGACGGCGGACTGATGTCTTTTGTGGTATTGGTTGTTGTGTTGTTCCGACCCTCGATAATTTCTTTAACCTCCGCTAACAATGAGATACATTGGGCCAAACGTCCTCCCCCACAGGTAGTTTCCTCTCGAGCGACCATTTCAAACAAGGAATTAATTTTATATACGCGGTGACTTAAGCATCGCATGTATGTTCATAAATTACAGTGTAGAACTAGTTGTTACCCAGGTTCTGCTCGGTTCCCCATTTGAGCCACACCTCCATCAGAATAGAAATTGAAGAGATTGAGATTTGGAAAATTGTACGTACCTGTAGAAAAATCCTGGCTACGCCCCAGATGACAACCAGTCTTTATTAACCGTTTCAAGTTATTACGGCATTCTATTGTACTTATAGACTACTGAAGGTAATTCACTCCGTCTAGAAATAAAACTGTATTTGGAAAAATAATTCAACGAATATAGACAATCAAATGAAGAATGATCCTCGCAAAAGAAGCCTGAATAAAAATTCAGGACTTCAACGGGGTTTGAACCCGTGACCTCGCGATTACCGGTGCGATGCTATAACCAACTGAGCTATGAAGCCACTGACGTTGGAAGCAGGTCAATTGTGGGTTCATATGTTCCCGTGAGGCTGCTCCCAACGTCAGTGGCTTCATAGCTCAGTTGGTTAGAGCATCGCACCGGTAATCGCGAGGTCACGGGTTCAAACCCCGTTGAAGTCCTGAATTTTTATTCAGGCTTCTTTTCACAACTGCATAAATTGCGTTCACAACTGCGAGGATCATTCTTCATTTGATTTCATTTCCGCAGTTCATGTATGATTTATTTCATATATCATTCACACGAATATAGACAGGTTCGTTCAGTGGATAATCAGACAATCTGAACAAAATTGATACAAAAAAAAAACTAAAAACATTTGCAGCCATTGCCACTATATAATGACAAAATTGGACAGAACATCTTCGATTGACGAAAAATTATTTTAGTTAATTATTTATTCATTCATTAAGAATGCCTTAGTAAAACAAACCTAAGCCAATCGCATCTTATATCAAGAGCCCTCCTGGCGTTTGGCACCCTTTGCCTGTTTTAATTGGGTCAAATTCCGGTTGATTCTGGTTTAACGACAGCCAGTTTCTCGAAAGGTTACTTTGGTTTCGTCTTAACAATTCTTCCTTTGCTTGGGCCGTGAAAAAAAAATCGCTCCATCTTCTCAAAACCTTTGGAAGAGAAACTTTGGATTTGAGCAGTCACTGCTGATTTCTTCAAACATCTGCCCCATTTGATAGACGACTCTTTGCAGTCTACATCCGTTTTCCCGCCCCTTTTACGCACCGGTTACGTGTATTTGTTTTCATTGACGGCACAACATCTCCTGGCGATCGTGGTATGCGACTTCTGTGACGCACGCCGCTTGTGTTATGCAATGAACCGAATGCCTTTCACTCGTTGTCTTTATTCAACATATTGCATGGACGTGCAATGACAGTTTGCAATTTTGCGTTGTGCTAGCCTCCTTCGCAGGCAACACTTGCGCTTTTGGGAAAAAAAAACCTGTCTGTAAGGTTAGGTTGCCTGTCTAACGCTCAGCCGCTTAGCAACACACGACGCCCAAGCTGAAAGACAGACATTTTTCCCCAAAAGCGCGGGTGTTGCTTGTGGAGGAGGCTAGTGTTGTGCCTGGTTTTTAGTCGTAAGTTAGTCCTGGTTTTAATATGGAACAGCTCAAATCGAAGGTTTCTCTTCAGCAAGTCTTCAACAAAGTCGAACCTTCCAAACTGAACTTCTATTAATGACCCTTTGTCTGGGTTTCTGATTTTTTTCACAGTCACTTGGAAAACAGTGATAAAAACAGTGATAAAAAGTGCTCTCCAATGTTTTTCGACTTATCGGAAATTTTGTTGCGAATCAGTCTTGAATCTTGAAGTGTCCACTCAATCTGTAAAAGCCTGTCTCTTCAAACAAATTAAAACAAATATGTGTTCTATTTTGTTCTTGATTTTTGAAACAATTTTGGAATCGTTATAGTAATTATTCTAAAATCTTCTTGGAGATAACATCCCAGGAGAACTTGGCCACTGCGATCTCTCTTAGCTTTACTGACACTTCTCGCCTCCTGCTATGGTCCGCAAAGCCATTTGGGTACAGGAAGTGAAGAGCACGCTGCACTTTAGTCGGAAGCTGCTCCACAATGAACGCACCATCTGCGACGCCATGTATGCCACCTGGACGTACCTCCAAGCGCATTATCTCCGCCAACTCTGGATCCATGTCTTTTACGGCTCCAATAACATCGGAAATCCCTGTGTGGTCGTGACAAAGCGGCAAGACTCCAGCGGACATAGCCTCGACTGAAACCATCCCAAAAGCCTCCAGGGCCTTGGCTGCTGTGACGGTCAGGCTACATATGGGAAGAATCTCCTTTAACTGGTCATGTTCCAGAAGACCTGTCATAGTCACTCTGCCGGAGGGAATCTGCCGGAAATATTTCTTCGGATCCGGTGGGATGTCCACGAAATCCCCCGCCGCAGCGTAGGCTTTGAAAGCTTCAAAACTTCCCTGAACCATAGCTGCCAGCATTCCTTCCAAGTGCTCGCGATTGCCCCCGTAGCCGATGAGCAGAAGACGCGCTTTAGGGATCTTCTCCAAGATAGTTGGAAAAGCCATTAGAATCTCTCCCACTCCTTTGGTTTCCTGGAACTTGCCAAAAAAGCAGATGACGGGCTCATCTTCTTCAAACGGATGCCAGCGCTCGCAGAGATCAGAATCAGCGGCACGGAGGTCGTACGACTGCACCACCCTCTCCAGTGCTTCGTTCAAGTCAGTTGAGATGCTGGTGTTGTCGGGGAGCGAAATATTGTCCGTTCGTCTACCACCGGGCTTTCTCTTAATGAAATCCGCGACGCTTTTTAAGAACGCTTCTTCTCTCTCTTTCACAGACCCTCCGAACTGAAACACTTCCGGGTCCATTCCGGGGGAGATAATCACGGTTTTGCTCGCCAGCCCCATCTCTTCCTTTTCTAACTCGAACGTCTCTTCCACGAAACCAGCCATGTACTTTGCCCCCACGATGAGCTTTTGGCAGTTCTTGATTCCCTCCACCGCGTATCGCCTCAACTCTTGGCGATTTTTGACCGAGAAAATAATCGAGCTGCCGTGTATCTTGACGTCGTACGGAATATCGGTCCCCTCCGTGGCGCGTTTGGTGATCACGGGGCTCAGGATTGCGTGATTCGCGAGGATTCGATCGACGCCTTGAGCGATAACTTTCTTCAATCCAGCCGCTGTGCCCGCTATATTCGCCTCAATCTCTTCCAAAGAGCAGTTTACCATGGTTTTTACTTCATATCCCTCGTACAAATCGTACCAGTACACAAGCAAAAGGCCATTAATGTCGGGTACTACGACTCGTACTGTACCGGCTTTGGGGGCTGAAGATGGGATCTTGTCGGTTCCCACTATAAATTCATCGACGAAATCAAGCCGATCGGCGGTTGGATCTTGACAAATAACTGTGACAGCATGCCCCTGTTGTTTCCAAGCCTTAGCTATATTCGCTGTGTAGACATTAGAACCGGTTCCACCGAGCAAATAACCGTGCACCAACACAAGATGCATTTTCCTTTCCGTGTGCAATACGCGATCGATCAACTGAACACTTCTAAGAGTTCTTGTGACTATTTATACAGATGCATTGGAGTTGTGTGACTAATTGTGAAATTGTAATCTCCCTGACACGTAGGCAAACTTGATATGTTCTTCCTATTTTTCTGGGAATTGGAGCTGGTAGCAAACCAGTATCAAATTCGCTAAGCTATCAAGTATTTTTCTATTTTTTTTTGTTTACGTGCTGCGTTCAGCTTCCCCAAAATGCGTGGCTTGATTAACAAAAGTTGCAGTTTAACCGACCAAGATATTAAAAATTCAAATTTATTCCAGCCGGCTTCATCAGCGACCTCTGAATCGTTCAGGCGTCCTATATTTCGTATGTTGATTTTATTGTCGTTTTGTTTTGATTAAGTTTTTTTTAAGAGAGCATTCCAGTGGGGCACTTGATATCTGAAAGCAGCTAAAATTATTAAGGCTAAGAAACACTGCCCTTTCCAAGATCTATAAAAATTAAGTCTTTGTTAAACTACCCTCGGTTTTCGGACATTTTGAAAAGCTATTAGTGCAAAAATAACCAGCGTCATCGAAACGTCGTTCGTTTTTAATATGTTCCTTCTTACCTGCTTTTCGCAAAAACAAACAAAAATGTCAATGAACTTTTCTAGTCTAGGTTTGAATTTAGTTTAACTTAAACGGCCCGGCTGTCTAACGAATATTTTTCGAGGGGATCCAACTCGCCAAGGCGGTTTTCAGTGGAGCCCTCCTAATGAATTTATAAAAATCAAAATCGGGGACCCTTTGCATTCAAGAGATGTAAATATATGCGGAGTATTTGCGGCCCATTGCTCATGCCTGCGCCATTCTTCCCGAGCGCTCGATGCCAACCATAACAATGCGTGGTATCGCCCGCGACATCACGACACGCACCGCTTTCGCAGTAAGGATGCATATGCGCAAAACAATTAGCGCCGACAGTTTGTTCTCCAAACCAGTGGTTCTTGAGACGGTTTAGACTGCGAGTAGTCTCAGGTTCGGCGACGGATTGTGAAAAATACACGCGAGCGCGAAATTGCGAGGAGACGCTAATTTTCGGCGCTCCCCTCGCGTCGCGTCTCCTCGCCAATTCTCGCGCGCGCGTGTGTTTCTCTCGCCCCACAAACCACCACCGAAATTAGAGACTACTGCCGCTCCTCGGGAGGAGGTGGGTAGGGGGGGGTCTCATTTCCGGAAACAGTAGATGGTAATAGAACCCGGTGGTTGGAGCACTCTGTGCTGCATGACTCTGTAATACACATGTCATCGGCTTCCCCGTGGGGTCGACCCCCAGGCTAACCAGGGGGATTGTAAACTTGAGGAATTTCCCCGGGGGGTCGGGGAAACTCTCAAGACAAAGTCCCCTGGGTTAGGTGTCTCTCAGCTGAAAATTCCCGTCACATCCTTTTCAAACTTGTGAATTCCCCCACCCCCTAATCTTTCATTGTAGAACAATGTCAAGATTTTCCCCTACCCCGGGCAAAGAATCCCGTCCATCTCCTTGTATTCCCCCACATATCTCCCTGGTAGGCCCGGGGGTCGACCCCACGGGGAAGCCGATGACATGTGTATAATGCCGTTTGCGCTCTCGTATTTTGACCACGCAGTTCTTGTTCTTTGTTCTCATGCAATAAATTAATGAATTTTTAGACTTATGTGTTTATACTACAAAGATCTTACAGTATCACATACCATCAGCAGCATACATTTCACTTATTCATACTCTACAGATCTACCATGGATCCACGAACCTTAGAACATCAGTCAATAACTTGAATGGTAGATCGCTGACATCATGGGTTTGAATACTGTTCAAGGTAGCTTTGTTCTCGCTGCTACTATACAGTACTATAGTCTTTTATTGATGAAATATTTAAGTTCCGAACTATTTGAACGTCCATCAAATAACGTTGTATTCACTCCCCACATTTAACCAATATTTGTTATGATCACGATCACCTTTTGTCAAATGTTGGTCAAATGTTTTCAAGGGGTTCCTAGACAGGAACGTGTCCCTCTAGCAGGAAACCCGAGGTGAACAGAGCTGCAGGGTGTATCTTGAATTAATTGTTAATGGTTAATAATGCCACAATACACACAATATTCAAGGATCCATACTTGGATCCTGTTCCGAGCCTGTATAAATAAATTGGCGAAATGATGGTGAATTGTTTCATTTGCAAACGAGATTCGTCTAGTCACAGGCACAAAAACTGAAGTGAATGTAAACGAGCATCAATAACCGAAAAAGAGTTTGAACTTCCACCAAGCTGCAACGTTGTATTCACTCTCCACATTTAACCAATATTCGTTCAGATCAACTTTTTTTAAACGAATACATTATTGTCCTGCTGAGAGTATTGTAAGATTTTAAGTAAGTCAGTCGTCCACTTGAATTTAATTAACGCGTGTGGTCATTCAACTGAGAAAACCATCTCGCGCAGCAAATACCGAGTAAAGAAACACTGTAGCACATGTTTTCTAACATTCAAAAAACAGAACAACGATCGAACCGATGTATATATTTCAGATGAAATTGTTTCAAACTAGAAACTAAACGTGCGCGTTAAAGTTTTGTTGCTGAACAAAAAGTTTTGTTGCTGAAAAAAATTTATTCCAAGTTTTCATTTCGCCTCTGGTGCATTTGATTGGTTGCGGCACTGAACCAACATGCTGATTATTTTGAATATGTACATTCTAGTATTCATGATATTTTCTACGAGCTTTGCACTTAGTTAGAAGAGAATGGCCAGCAAAAAGGCTGCACAAAGTCGGCGATTTCCTCTAGTTGTAGGCTTAGCATATCTTGCTATAGTTCCTCTATATTTTGCAATCCTCAAAGCTACATTACCTGGTGGATACACAGATTGGTCGGAATGGAGACCATGTTCTGTTGAATGCGGAGAAGGTAAACAAAGCAGGACGAGAAACTGTACTAATCCTAGACCCGGCTCCCTCGGTCAAACTTGTTTGGACCAAAAGCTTGGACCTCGAAGCGAAGAGAAGAAGTGTAAAATTAAAGAATGCCCCATAGATGGGGGTTTACCGAGTGGAGTGCGTACGGAGAATGCGATAAAACATGCGGAGACGGCGCACAGAAGCGGACGCGATCTTGCACAAATCCACCGCCACAATTTGACGGCAGGGTCTGCGAAGGACCGACGGAGGAAACGAAGGCCTGCAACGTTAAACAGTGTCCTGTGGACGGAGGTTTCTCGGATTGGGGAGCGTTTGGAGACTGCGATAAACCGTGTGGCACTGGTGTGAGGAAACGCACAAGAACGTGTACGAATCCGGCACCTGCTAACGGAGGGAAGAGCTGCGAAGGGCCGCAAGAAGAAGAGGAAAAATGCAACGTCCAGCCGTGTCCAGTCGACGGTGGCCTCACAGAATGGGATGAGTTTGCAGCTTGTGACAAGACGTGCGGCGGAGGAGTTCAAATTAGAAAGCGCAGTTGCACAAATCCGGCACCGGCGAATGGTGGGAAAAATTGCGATGGACCTCTGGAAGAGACCAGAGCATGTAACACAGACCCTTGTCCTGTACAATCTATGGCTCAGAAAAACTAAAGAAATAAGCAAACGCCATCTAAGTTTTATGTCGAGTTTATTAATTGGCACTCAGTAGGACTGAATATCCTTCAAGGGTAAATTTTGTTTTTTGCAAAAGTTTGCATAAACATTGAGTCGCCGTTTCGATGTCAACTCGGTGTGAATTTGCATGGAAGCCTGATCAACAAATAGAAGTTTCTTTGACATAATAGGTAGTTTGCACGTTACGTCATCGCCGCCATGCTGGTGGACGTAAACAATACATCTCTCATTAGCTCCTTTTGTTCGTCCACCAGCATTTGTTCTTTTAACCATTATCTGTGTCTCTAGAGATTGGCTGCAAACCACCTATTGACTACGTCTAGCAGGATCTTTCACGTTTTTATTTTTTCGTGCTAATTATTTCCATTGTCATTGCTATTTACAACTGGCTGCATTACAAAATTTAAACACCAAATGGTTTCTGGAAGTTCTGATCAAATGACTCCCTCGTGAAGTTGGCCTGTCAATTGACGTTTGATATTTGAAAATCTCTCGGGCCATTTATATCTATCTTCATATTCTCTTTCTTTGTTGTTTGTGAAAATTGTGCTCAGAAAGAAAAGCAGGTAGTTTTTTGTCTGAAAATGATTAAAGAGAAAGGCGAACTGTTGAAAATTGAAAATTTTAATGACAACAAGAAGTAGCAGATAGTTTCTATATGTAAATTCACAACGAAGCGAAAACAATAGTAAATATTCATATTGTTTTAGTAAGTAGATTGTTAAATGAAAAAGCTAGCAAAGACACTTAGATTTCTAAAAATGCAGTAAAACGGGCAACAAATTCGGGTAACTTTCCGTGCAACATTACTGCGGTACGAGTTGAAGAGCGATGTAGCCCGTTTTACCACCCGTACGAGAAACTTGTCACGCAATAACTTTCGTCGTTTCATGTTGCAGCAACATTTTGCAGAAAGTAGAACAGCCTCTACTTTGCGCATGGGCAACATCGCTCTATAAACTCGTATCGCAACAATGTTGCGCGGAAACTTGCATGAATTTGTTGCCCGTATTACCGCGCAACCGCAACAAGATTGCATCTTTCTTACCGAGTGCATGGGTAAAAGGACTGGGCAATGATTAAAAAATGTAGTAAATAAAATGAAAAAAAAAAAGGTTTAAAAAGCGTCTCCTGGTAATTTTAAGGCCCGTTTAAACAGTTTCAACATTTGCTTTATATACTGATAATTTACATTTGTTCGACAACGCCAAATGAAATGTCTAAACCGGCCGTTTGAAAAGTTTGTTTCGCAACATAGTTGAAAGAGCAGAGTTGGCGCAGTGGTGAGAGCGCTCGCCTTCCACCAAATGTGTTCCGGGTTCGATTCCCGGACTCGGCGTCATATGTGGGCTGAGTTGTTGGTTCTCTAATCTGCTCCAAGAGGTTTTTGTCCGGGTACTCTGGTTTTCCACACTCCCCAAAAACCAACATTTGATTTCATTTGATTTATTTAGAGTTGATTTGATTTAGTCTCCCCAATTAGTAGAGCATCTGTTCTCGGCTAAATACATTTGAGACTTAAATAAAGTAATTATTATATGTGTTTTAGTTCGAAAGTACTTTATTCGAATATTTTGTTAGACGCGGCAGGGAAAACAAAACAAAAATAACTAAAATATAAATTAATAAATTAATAAATTAATAAAAACCGCAACAAAATATATTATAACCTGCGAAGAAAATTGACACAAATTAAAGCCATTAAAAGAAGATAAACTTTAGTCGCCTAACACCTCGTTTGCGCTGAAGAGCACCGAAGAGACGAACTAAAGAGATGCGCTTTCTCTATTTTGTGGCTAGTGCCTCGTAAAAGGCCAAGCCACTATGTTACGGCCAGAGTGGGAATCGGAGTATCTTCGTATATTTCCGTTCGGTAAGTGTTCGGAGATCAGGGTCGGCAGTCATCGGGTGGAATCGCTCAGCTCAAAGCTTGCCTTTCGTCCAGCGATACAGCAGGGTTGTAGCTTGCTGTTCGTCGCGAGAGTTCTTTCCACAGGACAAAATAAGAGTAGCATAAAGAATACAGATTGAAAGACTCTTGTTCGGTCGGTGAGATGTTAAGCAAATATGTTGAATATTAAAACTCCACTGGGAGTGTGCATTCGCCGTTAAACTTATTCTTTGTATTGATAAGAAACTTTATCCGATGATTATTCCGATGTATTTCTTTGCATTAGAAAACAGATGAGTGTTGTACTAAATGAGCGAAGATTCCAATAAAATCTCTGATCAGATAACGCTGGGTATTTGTATGATCTGTCTTTGACATTCGTATATGGGCTGGATGGCAACCCCGTTCCCAGGGTCGGGAAAGGAGAGACCGTTGGGCTGGGTGGGTGGGTGAGACGTTAAAACTTCTATTCGCGCACGTAAACGAAGTGTTCTCGAATTCCAGCAAATAAGCCTGAAAATCGGCGAGATGAAATTGGATGATAAACCGCAATAAAGCGACTGGATAAACTGCGAGCGGATGCCAAAAATTTGCATAACACAAAAACAACACACTCGTTTATTTGCATATGGTGACGCAGCGCACAGTTTGTTTAAAATTACTTTGCTCGAAGCTGCGAACTACAGCAGCTCACAACGAAGACGGAATAAAAGAGCTATATTTTTCAAAGGCTGTCGAAGATTCAAAATCTTTTGACCATGAAAATCGTCAGAGGCGCATTTCACAGGAGATGATTTCATATACTTTCTTTCTCGCCGCGTTACGCTTGATTGAACATATCACGACTGTTTGTTTTGAGCGCGTAGCGCGACAGTGACCAGAAAACCAAGCGAACGACTTTGAGAAAGTCTATTTAATACCTTTCGGCCATTCATCGGAAAGACATTTGGATGCTTCTTTTTGTCAGCGAATGAAAGCGAAAATATTTACACAGCAACCACGAAGAGCCTATGAGTATCAGAGTATTCCTTCTACGGGGGTCTGGATCATTCTTACATGCCGTCACTTAACGTTCGGAAATACGCTATTCTTATTAGATAAAATAGTTTTAATTTCCCAGCACACGAAACACAACAAGCCCGCGTTTTGGTACTAGACCAATGTGATCAACCTAAAAGTGATCGAAAGCTTTCTAACATCAGATAAATAAACTTTTTAGCTAGAGCGGATGAGAGTTATTTTGAAACTGATGACTTTACTCACACCGGCAAAAAAATTTGTCTTTCGCGAGTAGATGACTCAGGGTAACTCCATTGGGTCGATCGGGTGAGAATTTTCTCTGAACGGATGGTCGGTATTTAACGAAAAGGTATACTGCCATTTATTTTATTTTTGGAAAATTGGCTTCAAAAATAGGGTGCGCATTATATACGGTTGCGCATTGGATACACGGGTAAAATTCGAAAAAAAAATCTCTCATCAGATATCGCAATACGCGCTAGGTTGTAAACAGCTTACCTTGCGTGACTCGAGTGACGAAGCTCAAACGGCAAACAACTGACAATCGTTTCGTATCCCTTTCTCGTGAAAATGAAAAAGCTTCAGCACTAGCCACATGCAGTCAGTGACTGTCTATTTTTATTTTTAGTTAGTCTGCGTAGTTACCTGCGTCTCTTCGCGTCCCCGCTTTTCTCCGCGCGGACCTCTCACAAAATTACCCTTCAATGATTTTACATAACGTGATCATCTCTCGGGTGACGCTCGACAAGGTAGTTATTAGAAGGGATAGACGAGAGGGCCCTCCAACGGCGGTGAGACTGGGACCGAGTTTTACGAGCACCGAATACATCTTCGCTAATTCGTATTTTACACAATAAAGTCAGTGACACGGTTGTTAGTGTTTGTTGTTACATATGTGGTTTGCCTAAGAACACGAGAGGTAATTATTCCTACAAAACTATACCCTTTTACCTTTCTCGAATACCAAAGTCTCATCGTTGCGTCTTCGAAAATATGGATTTTTGTGTGGGATGAAATATTAATACGTTTTTTGTGTTGATAATTTTGTGAAATTCTCCTGCTAATCTGAATTATATCATTCAGTTGGTGAAGTAAATGAACGTTGTATGTTGCTGATATTGGCTAATTTGTCTGCTGATTCAAAGGTCCCGCTGATCTATCCCTTCAGGGGATAGACGAGGGGACCCATCGGATCGGGCCCATAAGAGGCTTGGAAACCACTCATCATCACAAACGCGGGAAAATTGACAAGGACAACAGTCTGAGTTTCAGGAGATTTGCTGGCTGAAAGATCGCAATATAATCATGTCTTTTCAAAAGATCTCGGAAACATTCGGTTTTGTGCAAGACGTGCAATCAGCTGAAAAGCTCCTTCATGAGCATGAGATTGAAACAACAACCAGATTTGTTATGTATTACAACTACTCTCTTGGCAAAGGTAAGTTTCATGTTTGTCATTTACATGTAGAAAGGTTGTATTAAATAGCGGGATTTTTTACCGTCGGTACTTTGAGTTTACTTTGCTTGTCTCAAGCCAGCCACTCCGTCTTGGTGAACTGTAGATAGTATTATCGCGAAATGCTTAGTTGATACTTCCTTCCAAGATAAAAGTCAAAACGGAAATTACAATATTAGCTGTAAATTAGCGAGAAATCCTCCAAATGACCTTCGGGTCAGAGTCTTAAATTTTGAATAACCCATACATCATGTCACGCTGCGCCGGTCCTCATCAAATTTCCGGGCATGCAGTTTTTTACAGTGTAAGCTGTGCAGTCGTTGACATCTTCTCGAAAAGCAAACCATGAAAAAGCTCTGAGCAGTTGCGTGACAACCACACAATGATAGAAACTCTTTCCGACAAACCATAAATTAGAGCTGATTTTCTCGCAACTCCATCTAACCACCAAGTTTTCAAGTGCTCAAGATACAGAAGATACACACTGAAACCTTTTAAGCCTAGCACATCCAATAAAGCGGCTATGAATGACTGTATAGCTTACAATTTTGTGACTATGGTAGGTAGGTAGGTAACTTTATCTTAATTCGGGTTGATGAGGCTGATTGTAAGCGTGACAGTTCCAGTCACTTACTGTATACCGCCGGTGTTAATGATTGTTGTAAACACTGGCTGAAAATTCTGGGTGAACTGCTGACTTCTGGACAATTAGAGATCAACTCTACAAAAGGGATACCCCTCTATAGCGGACACCCATTGCGAGCTTGTCTTGGCTGATATTTCACTTCGGGAGCAGGGTAGAGGATATACAAGACCACCTGCATGATGACGGCTTGGATATCTTCTTTTCATCAAACGTGCATTGCATCAAGATGTTACAGGGAGGGTTTAATCTTGTCAGTTTTTACTGGCTATGCAGGGCGCTAACCAACCTCTTTTGTGATAGCGGATGATTTGAGAGGTTACCTTGTTTGTACATAACCTCTTTATTAGGCAGGCGTCTTAAGGTTCTCCCGAGAGTACCTGGCTTGGAGACAGCTTTGCACCCTATTGAAATTTGCTCTGGAATCAGCGCACAAAGTTTCGTAGTGCCTAGACACGGCATTGTTTAAGACATTTTATCGCAATCTAAATTAGTGGATACATTTGTTCTTACAGAGAATATAGAAAAAAAAGGGAAAAAGGTATTCTTTGAAGACCCACAAAAAGCATCGTCTCAACCCAGGATTCTTTATGACGGAGTGCCCTTCATCATCACTGGAAAGCGAGTGTACGACTGTCACCTGGCACTGATAGGCATACTGCTGATAAAGAGAAACTGAAAAGTAAAACGGTGAGCGGAGGTATTTATAAGAAAAACCTGGAATGACACCCCGACTGAATACCGCAAAGAAGGAACAAATTAAGGAGATGGGAAGTTAGGGAGATGGGGAGCTTGGGAGGAGGCGGAGGATAAGAAAGGTGTAAGTAACTGAAATATTAAAATCCCAAGTTTCAAGTCTTCATACAATTAATTAACACGACAAACCATAGCCCCGAGTGCATTCTTTCCCGCCCAAAACAAAGACGCAATGGCACTTTACGTCTCACTGATTTCGACAAACACTAGGAAAATAAAATACTTGAATATTTAATTCACAATATCAACTTTTAGTTAACAACTCCCTTATCCCACATCAGGGTGGTGACCATTCATATGGAAACAAAAGGCCAAGGGAAATACATCAGCCAACTAAGAAATTTGGATGTACCGCGCAAGTCATAATGCGAGAAGTCATACGATTTCCACAATTTAAGGTAAGAGTGAAAGAGCAACAGAACAGCAACCAGCTTGGGAGGGAAAAATAACCTTAGGAATTCATACAAAAAAGGAATAAAATGGATAAAAAATTGTCAAAATTTCAGATAGACGTGGACACTTCCAAACGACGAAAGACTGAATCTAAAAAACTGCGGAAAGCCTTAAGTGAAGCTACGGCTGGCGAAGGTGAAAAGCGAGTATACATACACTTTCCTCGCCCCGGTGACCATGCGCAACACACGACTGGAGAGGTAGGTTTTCAATAAGGAAACGATCAATATTTTCAAGGAAACTTCAAACTCAGTGCCTTATAAATTAAAAGTCTGGAGAATGTTTGTGAGTGTGCTGTCTTTCTAACTGATCGTCCCACATAACTCACGAAAGTCCGAACTTCGCTTAGGAATGCTATTAAAACTAAATTTGTTGCGAGCCTTGACGATAATGGAGGACCACTTCGTACAAGAAAACCAATGCCTCTGCGTTATATATAGGAAGTCTTTGCGAAGTCGCGAACGGTTTAAATTTTAAAAGCCAACAAATATTTAGCATGTGCTTCACAAGTTTACCAAAACTGTCCTTTTTATTGCCTTGTGCAATACGCCAACGCACGTCCGCTCGTTATAAGCGACATACTGTGCTACTATCCTTTGTTTTCACTCTCGTGATAAGCGGCGAAATTTTTTAACCGATACCAAAGAAAATGTTTGCATTACCATAGGCCACCAACATGGCCGCCATGACGTCATGTGAAAATCAGCAATACACTACTACTCTTGATAAGCGTATTCTGTTTTCCATACAGATTGCTGGTTTCCTTCAAAGAATGGACTCGAGATTAAGGGAACAGATAATAGATCTTGTTGATGAAGGCGTTCGTGGAGTTAACGAAATGCGGCGTCACCTTCGACACTACGTTGAAAAGGCCCTTTTCAAGGAAGGGCCTTTGCCTTCACGATCTAACAGGAGATTTTACCCCAGTAAGACAGATATACGCAGTGCCATTTACACGTCTGTCGTGAAACAGAGGTGGTCGAAGGTAGACCAAGAAAATTTGCAGAAAAAAGTAGAGGGTTGGAGAAAAGATTGCCCAGATGATTTGTTTTTCTTTCGCCCTTATGCTCATGTAAAAGCAGATATCGCAAGTGGTGAATGGAGAGAACACGATGGCGACGACGATGCCGAGGAAGAAGTTGTGTAAGTTAACGGAGGAAAGGAGGGTCTTTTGTTCTTACACCAGACAAAGTGGCAGCGCAGACTTTTGAATCGTTATGGGAACGAGTTAAGTTTGCTCGATGCCACATATCGTACGACGAAATATGCGTTACCGTTGTTTTTCCTGGTGGTCAAGACAAATGTTGACTATCAGGTGGTTGACAGTTTTGTATTGCAAAGTGAGGCCAGAAATAGAAAACGCCCTGAAGGTAATAGCAGAATGGAATTCTGAATGGTCACCACACTCCTTCCTGGTTGACTACAGCGAAGCAGAAATTGGCGCTGTGGAGCGGTTATTTCCAGGTAGTTTGAAAAGATACCTACTGCTATAGCCATCTAGTGGCTTTAGCGGGATTTGAACCCGGGGTAATCTCATTGAAATACAGCGCCTCAAACCACTCATTCACATATTCATTCTTTAATCCGCAGTTCAAATATGTGATTTTCATATATTCATTCTCATCTGATACTTGTATCTCCCTTGAAACTGTTGGTAAAAGAGCATGCTATCGGACGTAATTGCTTCAATGACGCTTTTATGATGGCTATAATTTGTTGCAGTGGCGACTTTAATCAAATGAGTTGCACGAACTGTACAACAGAGTCGACATCTTAAAAAGTTAAAACAACAGCAAAAAGAACAATCAACTTTTTGAATTAACGCATAAATAGATAAACTTAACAGAACAAAGGGGGTAGTATAAATGAAACGTTTATCAACTTTCAATATACTAATGAATAAAGGGGATTAGTTTCTAAAGAAACTGTGGTGCTGCGTCGGTGGGAAGTGAAACACGAAAATTTGGTTTATCAACGGAGTTGATAAGGTAAATTGACCACCGTACAGGGATTCGATTAGCTGACGTTTCGAGCGTTAGCCCTTCGTCAGAGCGAATCGAGGAATTGTGGGTTGTGTATGGTTTATATACAGAAAATGGAGCTACGCTATTGGTGGTGACATGGTAACGTGAAAAACAGGAATAAATTAATTGAATGAAAAGCGCTCGTTGATACCGTGGGGATTAAGAGTGCCAATTTGAAAGATCAGTTTTTTGCTCGAGATTTTTACGGCTTTCCGTGGTACCTTGATGTAGGGAAAGGCCGGAGATCGACATGTGTTGTTTGGAATGGTTAGGGAGATTAAAATGCCGAGCGACAGGTTTGGATGCGTCTTTGTCATCTTTCTCACACATCACGTTTTTCACGTTACCATGTTACCACCAATAGCGTAGCTCCATTTTCTATATAAACCATACACAACCCACAATTCCTCGATTCGCTCCGACGAAGGGCTAAAGCTCGAAACATCAGCTAATCGAATCCCTGTACGGTGGTCAATTTACCTTATCAACTCCGTTGATAAACCAAATTTTCGTGTTTCAATATACTAGTCGGGCATGAGTACACCCCACGTGGCTTACCTAGAGCGACTCTTTTGATCATTTTTGTGTTTTCTTTCAGATTGTAGTGTGTACATCTGCGATTTTCACAGGGAGCAAGCCTGGGAGCGGTGGCTTTCCAAAGGAGCAAATGGAGCTACCGTTTTCAAGACGGATATCCTTTGTCGTTTTCGACGAATTGCTCACGCATCAACAGAGGAAGAGTACAAAGAGGCAGTAGGAGCTCTTGAAGAGTGGGAAGTGTGGGGTCGGTCAGAGTTAAAAGGTGCTCGAGACTGGTTTCATAACACGTGGATACGAGAGCACAAGGTATTCGGGTCGATCTGATAGTCTCGTGAACTGGATCATTATTACAGTATTACAGCCTGGTAAACAAACACGTGTTGCAAAGGCAATACTAATATTACTGTTCCGTTTATTTTCAGAGGTGGGTTTGGACATACAAGAAAGATCGCCTTTTATCTTCAGTTTGTACCACCAATGGAGTCGAAAGGCAAAATAAATCGTTCAAGTATGAATATCTGGAAGGTAACAAGAGTGCAAACCTAAGTTCTACGGTGACCATTTTGGTTGAACAATTCCTTCCGGACAAGTAACACAAAGTAAGTAGCGGAATGAAATCTTTGCTCATTTCAAGTCCTAATGTTTCGTATTTGGAAAATGATGTCGTTTGATTGCTTACATGTGTGACTGCAGATAGAGAAATGGGGTCTCAATGGAAATGGCATTTCACATATTGCGTTGTATCATTACCTGTTTAATTATGACTGCTTATGTGCATAGAATTTCTATTTCAGCACAAGAAACTGTTACTTTGTCAGTACAACAAGCTTATACCGGTGTCAAAATCGTTGCAGGTACATAGAAGCAAACACAAGGCTGTCCAGCCACTACAAACGTTACGATGACAGGGTGCCCCTTTACCTCCAAGATCGTCCACGCCATATCATTTCACACTGTATGGACAAAATATCATTAGCACAAGCCATCCCAGATCACAATGTCATCCAATCAGGCGAAGGGCAGTTTCGAGTACATAGCCAATCAGCCACGCTGAACCAGTGGTATGAAGTCTCCGTTGGTGTAGATGACGGGGTACCATCATGTGCTTGTGAGGAATGGCAAAGAACCCATCTACCGTGCAAGCACATGTTTGCTGTTTTTAGGCACCACCACGATTGGGGATTTGATAGCCTTCCTGAGAAATACAGAAATTCCCCATTTTTTACCCTGGATACAGAAATTGTTTCTCCTGCTTGCAAGAAGGAGTCCCCAGAAGAACTGTCCCAACAAGAATCACCAGAAGATTGCACAGACATAGCTGACAGAAATGCAGATTTAACAATTGAATTCCAAAACATCCCTCTCCCAACGGGAGTAAAGAGGACGGTGGCATCTACATGTCGCGATCTTATGAACCGGATGAAGTCTCTCAGCTACATCGTGGATGATTTAAATACCCTAAATGATGTCCAAGAATGCCTGCAAGTCTGCCTGCAGAAAATGGAAATCTCTGCACCTAGAGCATCTAACGGCCTTATCCTGGAACAAGAAGCCCCTAAGAAAAGACATTCCCCGACTGAGCCTTTAAAACCAAAGCAACATTCCGCCACATCAGCATTCAAACGCCTACCTCTAGCTACTAGAAAAAATAAATATACAGGCAGAGTTGGAAAGGCCGCAAATAACCTTAAACACGGGTGGCATATCGATCCTCTTAATGCAGCCGTTCATTCTAAGAGAGTGAAATCCTTGGAGAAGACATATCCACTAAAGAGGAAAACAAGAGAGACACCGAGCAGATTCCCCTCATCACTCAAGAAATGATGACCAGTCAAGAAGAGAAAAGTCCTCTTGAGCTAAAAAGTTCCACAGTTGAAAGGGATGAGCTTGATAACGAAGAGAATATTTCTCCTGCAGGTACCCAACTGCCTATAATGGAAAAGGAAGTGTCCATTAATGAAGAATCCAAGGGTGACCATGTAAAGAGTGCTTCCATTATCAACATTTCAAAGCAAGAAATTAGAACTGTAGACATTGACATACTGAACCAAAAAGAGCAAAGATCTGTCCCTGAAATTTTCACCAGTGAGAAAGCCAAACAAGAACACAAAGAGAACATTCCTCCTGTCTCAAAGCAGTTACCCATAATAATAGATGACAACTCACCAGATCCCAACATTTGGTTAGATATTGAAGACCCTGAAGACCCTGACGCCCACTTCATCCTTTACCAAGATGCCAGAGCCAACATTTTAAAGAAAACAACATGGCTATGTGACTCTGAAATTCATGCTGGGCAACTACTTCTGAAATCAAAATTTCCACTAGTAGATGGCCTGCATAATCTTTCTATTTCTGGTGAATTGGTCACCCCTGCCCAAAGTGAATTTGTACAAATCATAAACACAGGTTCCCACTGGGTCTGTCTAAGTACTGTTTCTTCAAGGCCTGGGACGGTAAAGATTTATGACAGTCTATACACTAAAGTCAGCACAATTGCCATCGCTCACTCCTGCCGAATGCTCATGCACACTAGAGACATGAGAAAGTTCAGAGGCAAGCAAATGATAAAGACTGTGGCTTGTTTGCTCTGGCCTTTTCAACAGATGTCTGCCATGGCATAGACCCGGCAACACAATCATATGACCAAGTCAAGCTCCGTGAGCATTATGTCAGTTGCTTAGATTCACGAGACATGGTTCTGTTCCCAAGAACAACGCGACGGGTACCTTGCCATTTAACCACCAGAAACACCACAGTGCCAATTTTCTGTGTTTGCAGAATGCCAAATGACAGGAAGGAATATGTTCAATGCTCTCAGTGCTGTGGATGGTATCACCCAACATGTGTGAACATTCCCATATATGCAATCAGTACCAACCGAAAGTGGAGATGTGATAAATGTAGAGCCAGTCATGCTAGAAAACCAAACCTACATTTAGTCAATTGAGAAACATGAAACTTACATGCACCAAGCATGTACTGGTGCAAAGGAATAGTGCCCCAGCTCAGCATTTCCAAATTAATACCTGATATATGTTGTAGATCAATTTTATCCTTGGTTCAATTTTTATTTTCCTTTGTTCTTGTGTATGGTAATGTACGATAATGAGTACAAAACAAAGGAAATTAAAAATTGAACCAAGGATAAAATTGGACCACAACATATACGGTTTAGAGTTGCAAAATAGCATGCTTCTATTCAGCAATACAAGTCATTCTATTCAGCGATACATGTCATTCTATTCAGCGATACATGTCATCCTCAGTGATCCTTTCCACCCACAGTACCTTTCATTTTATCTGATGTACCTGTAAGACAGATATCCTTTTTTCTCCGATACTTTAAATACTAAAAAATGTGTAATGTTCAGGCACAGCTGTATTTGACTTGCATAGCTATATTTGACTAACTTATCTGATCATACTTCTGGGTATTTGTCAGTTAAGACACAACAGACTTAACAACAGCAGAGTGAATTAAGCCCTCTTAGTTCATGTTAGTTGTTTTTGAAGGGGCAGTGTCATGCTATTGTACCATCACTTTAAAAAGCTTAAAAATGCCAATGCATCACTGAGTGGAAACCTTAAAAGAATGGTCTAGTATTGCTGCCAAAGACTCTAGTATTGCATTGACACTATAAACTCCTGTATTTCATCAAAGATGACGAGGATGGAAATGGATTGAAATGTGAAAAAACTTCCCAGTTTTTTCAAAATTTCAAGCTATGCATTGAAAAATCACCAAAAAATTATTATGGTTAGCTCTCCCTGCTAAAATTTCATTGGAATTCATCTTGCTGATTCTGTAGGCACATTTTTTGCACAATAACGGGTAAAAGGCAGTAATTTTGGCAGAATTGAACCAAAAACAGCAAAAAAATCCCGGTGACAGTGCTCCTTTAATCTATAGCCATCCATGAAATCTATGTATGTATGTCTTGTGGTTCAATTTTATTCTTGGTTCAATTTGGTTCCTTTGTTTTGTACTCATTATCATACATTACCATACACAAGAACAAAAGAAAATAACAATTGAACCAAGGATAAAATTGAACTACAACATATGCACGTGCCTAAGGAGAGAGAGGAGGATGGGGTGGCCCTAGGAAGGCCCTTTGACCTGCTATCAGCACTGTAAATACGTAACTATAGAGGATTCTATTTATTGTAATATTGCTCTTTTTTGTATCTTTTAACAAGACCTATATCTGTACCTTTACTCTTATTTTTTAGTTCTAATAGCGGCCATTGCTTTATACATAGCTTTTTTGCTTTGTACATAGTTATTTTTTTCTTTTAGCTTCTATATTGTTGTGTATTGTGTAGTAATTGTGATAGTTAAATAACAAAAATATCATAAAGGCCCTTTGACTGATCAGGGGAAACATTTTTGAAAACCCAAACATTAGACAAGAGTTTATTTACTACATATTTGTAATAATTACTGTTTCTACACAGTGGCTGAGCAATATATATAGGATAACTTGCTGCATGGTTGGACTTCCAGTTAGTTAATTGAGCATACACCAGTTGCATCCTTCACACCTAGAGGGACACATATAAAGATTATTAGCTCAAAGGCTGGTTTATGTGCCACAATAATTTTTCTCAGCCTGATAGCAAGTAGGCGAATTTACATATATGCTACCACTTATCAGGTATATCTCATCTCACTGGACTGCCAAATTATAGCACATAAACTGGCCTTGACATACTGATGTCGAACTGCTGTTATGGGTAAATATTTAAAAAATGCTAAAGCTCTGCAAGGCCTCTTCATCATGGCTTAGCTGATACCCAGCCTCAAGTACCCACATAAGCAAAACAAACAATGAAAATGTAATAAGCCTGGGGGAAGTGGCTTGGAGTGACAAGAATACCAAGGTATTGGAGTGACAAGAATACCTTGGTATTCTTGTCACTCCAAGCCACTTCCCCCAGGCTTATTACATTTTCACCAAATGAAAGAAGCACTGGTTTAATTAAACTAATTTCTTACAAACCATTTTTTTCTGTGACGGATGGACTAGTATCAGAAATTTGATTAGATTGAGGGGCGGATCCAGAAAATCCAGAAAGAGGGGCCCGAACAACTTGCGGCGAGAGCTCCGCTGCCTGATGCACAATACCACTTGAAAGTCGACTGGTTACAGAAACTTTAAAAAAAATACAGGATAAAACGCGGCCCCGTCGGCCCTCCCCCTAAATCCACTCCTGAGATTACTATTTCATTGCCAGCAACCACTAACCGCACTTCGGAGAGAGGGACCTGTGATCTATGTAAACAAGACATAGACCAAAGGTCCCCCGATTGAATTAAAATGCATTTATATGTTTTCCTAAAGTCTTTTTGTTTTACATTGTATAACGTTGTGCTTACCTGCATCAGGATCTTATGCTATATGATCCAAAGTAACCAGAAAAACTGCTCCAAAAGTACCCAGCCTAAGCTGGCCGCTCCACACACTACTCCAAAAGCGGTCCGCCATTTTATTTTGGCCGACGACTTGCGAACATGTTTTCGTCGCTCGAAAAACTCGGTCCCAGTCTCGCCGCCGTTGGAGGGCCCTCTCGTCTATCCCTTCTAATATATAACTGCCGCTCGACAACGGTTGAAAACAGTTTTAAGAGGTTTGTGATGGGTGCTCGGATTAAGTTACCTGCAATTGCAGGCATCGTCTGTGTGGCAGTGGTTCCACTGTATTTTATCGTTAGGAGGGCAACGCTAGATGGAGGGTACACCGAATGGTCTGAATGGGGCCCGTGCTCGAAGGAATGCGGTGAAGGAGTTCGGACACGACTTAAAAATTGCACGAATCCACCGCCCGGTTTGTTCGGTAGAAGTTGTCTTGAACTCAACCTTGGCTCGCCAGTAGAAGAGGAAAAGTGCAAAGTTAAAGAATGTCCCATCGACGGAGGGTTTTCGGAGTGGGGCTTATACGGGGAGTGCAGCAAACCTTGCGGAGACGACGGCGTGAAGAAAAGAACACGGGCTTGTACGAATCCTGCACCACAGTTCGGAGGCAAAGACTGCGAAGGGTCTGCCGAAGAAACACAGGCCTGCAATCGTAAACCGTGTCCAGTGGACGGAGGTTATACCGAGTGGACAGCTTTCGGCGAATGCGACAAAACGTGTGGTCCAGGGACAAAGAAACGCTCAAGAACCTGTACCAACCCACCGCCAGCTCATGGAGGCAAGAACTGCGAAGGACCAGTCGATGAAGTGCAAGAGTGCAACGTGAAACCTTGTCCAGTTGATGGTGGCTTTACAGAGTGGGGCGAATTTGAGGCTTGCGACAAAACTTGTGGAGGTGGTGTGCAAATCAGAAGGCGAAATTGCACAAATCCCGCACCGGCGAACGGTGGAAAAGATTGTGAAGGAAGTCTACAAGAGACGAGGGCGTGCAACGAACAGGCTTGTAAATAACATACCTCCATGTAAACAAACCGCTTCAATATTTCTATTTCTGTATTTCTTGATTTACGAAGACCTTCGTAAATGAAATTGGGTTCACGAACTTGTTTTGTTTTCGTCGTTTGGCACGGTTACTTTTCCCCTGTAGCCATGAGCCATGTATGAAGAGCTTGTATTGTTTGAACGTGGATTACCACCCCCCAAATTTTTTTCATATCTTGAAAATTTGTTACCGCATCAAGTCAATAAAGGGTTGGTAAGCTGTAATTAGCCTGCATACAGGCTCTTCATTTGGGCAATTCAGAGAGGTTGGCGCTCGGTCAAATGCTAAGGGATTGGGGTGAGCAAGGGAAAGAAGAGCCTGCAGAGGTCTTTGTTCAGTTTGAGTATTTACATTCAGATTCTGAACGTAAATTACTGATTGGCTAATTTGATAGCCTGCGATGCAGACTTGTCACAAACATGACACATCTCAAACAAGTTAAGCTGAACCAAGTTTCAGGGAATGCAGAAAGTGGTGCTTTTCTGAGTAAAGCTATCTCAGCTTTGTCTTCAAGAAAGAAAGGTCAAGACCTTCTCAGTGAAAAGGATGTGATGGTCGTATGTGTTTCAAGTTTTTGCTCTTGTTGAATCGATGGATTCGGCTTCATCGAATGGCTGTGCCCTCGTAATTGTCTCTCACATGATAACGTACACTAACGCCGGGATATTCGTCCGATCGGCAAAATGCACAGCCAGTCAACAGTTGACAAACGGATTAGCCAAGCCATTTGAAACGGTTATCAAGAGCAGCTGATGCATAAATATTGAAGGATGGAAAATGACTGGAATTTTGAAGGACACAAACAAGTGATTGCATGCTAAATGTTAACATTTAAAACGGCTACAGATACCTTTATTAAAGGATGCTGAAACCATGATCTGTTTGCTGGATAAACCGAGACGGAGCAGACACCAAAAGTTTGCATACCTTGAAATAAAACACCCACTTACTTTCATATGGTCACACAGCACGCATTTTGTCAGCCGAAGCTTTCTTGAACTTATTTTGCTCAAAGTGCAGCAGCTCAGAACAAAAATGCGAGAGCTGAATTTTGAAATTGCTGTCTGGGACACGGTTTGAAAACGTTGACAAGAGATACCAGAGATCCATATTTTGTCCTCAATGAACACTTACAAATTGACACAGTTGAATGAACGGTGACCCAAAGGGTCATTTCTGGTTGCTTCTGAAGATTTGACAGATTAGTCAAGTGGAAAAGGGGCTGATCTCAAATCATACAGAGACCGTTGCAGGCTCTTCCTTTCCCTCACTCGCCCCAATCCCGTAGCTTTTGACCATGTGCCATTAATTGAGGTAAGAATTTAGGGTAAGAATTTAAGGAGGCAGGAGTGGCCGAGCGGTTAGGGCGCTGGATTTCAATGCGGTTGTCCTGGGTTCAAATCCTGCTCTGGCCGCTAGCTGGTGTTGTTCTGGGTAGTCCCTGGTTCAACTCCTTGGTCATCCTTGTAAATAGCCAACTGGTTTGCCTCCGGCCAGTTGGGATTCTTATCATGTTGAGTTTATTTGAATTATTTGTTTCTTACATGGTTTGTATTTGTATCATTATCCCTGAAAAGCCCCGATAGGGAGAGGATAATTAAGTTATTAAAATAATTAAATTAAATTAAATCCTCTCTGTGTTGCCCATGCATGCAGCATACATCAGGGGCATGTGCATATGCAAATCTTGGGACATGTTATAAGGAAATAATGAAAATAGCAACAAAAGGACATTAGATCCTAGTTTATGTATGAATTTTGTGCTATTTACTCGGGCTTTCCACAAAGCTCACTTCTGGCATTTCTGTGCAAGCACTAACTAACAATAATTATTAGTCATAAATAGGCGATTTGCATGATGGCATCATTTTACTACAACTACCAAAATCCTTCAGTTTCTTTTTTTTGTTTTGCTAATTATGGCAATTGTTTTTAAACCCCACAGTGGCTTAAAAATTTGAATAATAAAGGAAAAATGACATGAATTGTGGTAGTTGTAGTAAAATGATGTCATCATGCAAATCGCCTATTTGGAATAAATACACTATTTTTACCTAGTTATCTATGCTGAATGACCGTGGCCTAGTGGTTGGTCATCGTCACCACTTGCGATGCAGATGTTCCAAGTTGGGCTCCTGCAATAGACCACTTTTTTTTTTTTTTGCGTTTCTGTTTTTTTTCCTTTTTTTTTATATATTTTTTTTACAAGTGTTATAGTTATTGTTATCAAAGGTTGAGCTGGAAAGCAATTTTGCAATTTTAAAGGGATATATCGTGATAGGGGTCTGTGGATATACACTGCAAAGAAATAGACACGAACACAAGTGAAATGCATCTGATGTAAGAAGGAGAATCTTCTCTATTTTCTTTAGTGCTAAATTACGTATTTTTGCAGGTTGAAGTTTAGGCTAATTGAAGGCCTCGGTGCATAACCATCCTATGTCGAATTTTGGGTTGTTTTTCGATTTTGCTTGGATTTGTCTGAATTTCTGCATGTGAACTACAATTCGATGGAAACACATTGTATGGTATTTTTTTGACTGATTCATCCAGAATCCAGAAATGCATTTTTTCTTACTAAGAAGATGTAATGCAACTTGCAAACCACTCCCATGGAAGGTTGGTTTCTTGGTGTACGTAAGAAAAAATGCATTTCTGGATTCTGGATGAATCAGTCAAAAAAATACCATACAATGTGTTTCCATCGAATTGCAGTTCACATGCAGAAATTCAGACAAATCCAAGCAAAATCGAAAAACGACTCAAAATTCGACATAGGATGGTTATGCTCCGAGCCCTTCAATTGTAGTCTCTTGTTATGTGATATTATTATTATTATTATTATTATTATTATTGTTGTTGTTGTTGTTGGTGTAGTGTACATATTGTAGTATAATGTTGTAATATTTAAATAGTGTCCACATTTGGTAGTTTTTTTTTATTTTATTAAACTGCCTTCAGTTGTCAGTTGACACTGAAGGGAATTTTTTTTCTGACTTGGTTTAGTAGTTGTGATTTGTTTGTTTATAGCCTTTTAACAGCCACCACTCCCTGGTTGGCTCTGTTGGTAGAGCACCAGACTGCTGAGTGAAAGGTCACAGGTTTAAACCCCCGGGCCAGGGGCCTGTTTCTTGAAAGTCCTGGTAACTTAACAGGCCCAAAACCATATTTTGAAATCAAAATCTCAAGAAAATAGGGTGTGTTATGACCTCTAATGAAGTTCATTTTGTTTCTTTAGCTGATAACTTTACTGTATCATTTTCAAAACTTTTGAAACTCCCCACTGGAATGGAAAACAAAACAGCTTAATGGGCCTGTTAATTACCAGGAACTTTGAGAAACAGGCCCCAGGCCACTGACCAAGGAACGAGGTGTTAAAACAAATGGTGAGATCATGCTGGCTGCGTGCTTAATGTCTGCTTCAGTTCAGGTGATTGCGTCATTGGGCAGTGACGTAAAGCCGTTGATCTTGCCTCCTTCACCTCCACACGTAAAACTGATTAATTCATTCTGATGATTGCACTTTATTTCACTTCCACGCTTTGTAACAAAACTTTATCTTATTTTGCGTGTGTTAATATGATGAATGTATTGTTTTGTTTACTCCACTCACTTAACATTAGCCTCCTTTGCAGATGTCTTTGGGCTCATCACACGTTCCTTGCCCACGAACGTCTGCTGAACTGAACTACCACTTCCATTCACGGCGGTTAGCCAATCACAGTTCGTTTTCCAATTTATGGAAAGTAGGACTTCGACCCCTGGATAACTTTCACAGACGATGCACGTGAATCGGGTGTCAATTTCCACTCTTACGCTGCTTGTTATTGGTTTCTTCAAAACAAAGGCTAACCACCAACGAACGGAAGTGGCAGTTCGGTTCAGCAGACGTTCGTGGGCAAGGAACGCATTATGAGCCCAAAGACATCTGCAAAGGAGGCTAACTTCACATAAGATTCTATTTGAAATAAGGATCGCTTGATTTATTAAAGGGGACGTAAAGGAACCCACACATGTAGTTCACAGTGCTGTGGTCTGCCCTCACACACACAATTTACAGTGTCCCTGATTAGTAGGTCAGATGACCAGCTAGTAGACTACAGTAGATGCTTAAATAAAGTTGTTGATTGATTGACCCTCTCCCTGAGCACACAGGCTTGTTGTTCATGAATGTTTTCACGACTTCCATTTGGCAGTAACATGGTGACAAAATACCATGGGAATGGCTATTGATTTCACTGGCTTTTATTGAATGGGTTTTTACGACACTGTGCATTGGCTGACCGTTAATTTTTTTAAAAGTAGTCAGCTGTGGTAGGCTTGCTGGGTTTTGCAAAAAGCTATTTTGTTCCCTGCAGACATTATGTAACTTTATTCCAATAAATATCCATACTGTAATGTGTAAAACCATGGTACTGAAAAAAAAATTAATACGGGAGGCTCTGCCCCGAGGTCCGACCCCTTACCCTTTTATATACTATTTTTGACAGAAAAGGTACCCCTTTCGTATGCCTTCCATTGACAAATGGAACCCCTTTCCAATACCTTCCATTGGAACAGTACAGTCATAAGGTATGTGTGTTTGAAATAATTTAATGAAGCCCTTTTAAATACTTAAATGACAGATTTCCCTACCCTTTCGTATACTTCGACTTGTGAAATCCCTACCCTTTCATTTTCCTTGAAGCATCAAAAAGGTACCCCTTTCAGGCGAAGCCTCCCTGTATAGGCCAATATAGGGAGTACCCCCCCCCCCCCACCAGGGCGATGCAGCACCACAGTTTCTCTATAATTTAGAAACTAACCCCCTTTATTCATTTGTGTATTTGTATATACTAACTGTCTTTAACTATCGTCATTATCTAGGATTCTCCTGGATGCAGAATGAATCTGCTGGTCATACATACAGGCCACCAACTTTCCTGCATAAAAGTGACTTGGGTTGTTCACTTTCTAAAGGAAGCTAATATCTGACCATATCTCAGTTCAAGTTGTTTTCTAGCCTGCGAGCAAGCTCTCCCTGAGAGGAGCTTGCGCGCAAGCTGTTTTTGCCATTATATTGTTGTCATGTAGGTTACCGATTGGATAAATGTTGAACTAATCGTAAATTTTGTGCAAATTCGGAGGTGGTCGGTTTTTGTTTTAAGGGGAGTGGGTGCATTGTAGTTTTGGGGGGGGGGGTGAGGGGAGTAATGGAGGGTATGTGCAAAGAATACATTTCCAGATTTCAGATCTCCAAAGTTTATGAAATATAATAAAATATGAATAGAACAACACACGAAAGCCAGTACAGTCACTGGAAAGTCAAAGAAATCAGTCGGGAGTTAACTACCTTGTGATTTGCGTGACGTCGTCACGTTCTCATCTGTACCCATCAAATTTATGCAAATTTATGCAAATGTTCAGCTGTTTGAATTTTTTGTTTTGACCAATCAAATTCCAAGTTAGTTTCGCGTTCTGGAAAAGTGGACGCGACCGCGCGAACGTAACGCGACAGGAAATTTTGCTAGTGTTTTGGCGGGTTGTGTTTTCCTACAGGTCATGTTTGCTGCCGTTTTGCAAAATGACCGATAGAACAGCCCCAACTTCATCGCTGAAATTAGAATGGGTCTATGGATACCGTGGACATCAATGCAGAAACAATCTTTACTACACAAGCACGAAAGAAGTGGTGTATTTTGTGGCTGGAGTTGGTGTCGTTTACAACACGAGGGAGAACTCGCAGCGATTTTTCCTTGGGCATAACGATGATATTATCAGGTTTGTAGGAGTCTCTGAGGGAATACGACAAAATACTCCCTTGACGGCAGAGGTGATAACTTCCCTATTTACTCGGGATATTTGCAAATACAGTGATGAAACGAACAACAATAACATAAGCTTAAGTCTTTTTATGTTGACAGGGTTACCGATCAAGTAAACGTTGAATAGTAACTTGAATTTCCGTGGGAAAATATTGAATCGAGGAATTATGAATGAAAAAGAATTTTCTAGGCTCTGAAATAGTTGTGACTTATACATTTGAACCACATCTGTCGAAAAAGGTGGTCGTGAATGTTTGACTTAATCTTTCGGAAGTTGTCTTCTGAAATGATGTACCAAAGAGAATTATTTTGTCCTGTATAGATGTACTTTTTTTACATAAGCTTGAAATAGTTCACGAAGAAGAAAGTAAAAAGCTTGCTCTCAATTACACAGGAATATTACTAGCTCTGCCGACTTACGAGCGCAATTATTTTGGATTTTGCCATCAAAAGACAAAATTGGCAGAATCTCGGTACAATAAGCTTAAGACTTAAACTTAAGCTTACATGTGTTATGGCTTTTGAAAAAACACAAACTGAGAAATGCTTAAATTTGTTACAAGCTATTAACATATTGATTTGAAAATGCCAATAATTTTCTCTTCACATTTAAGAGAGATCCATTATTTTCTAAGTCACACCCTTATTTTATTTACTGAATATTAAAACATGAAAGTTCAATTTAAGTCACCAGACATATTTATAATTTAAGCGCTATGCAAATATTCTTTTTGTGTCTGCCTTTAGCATAAGTATACTGTGGAAATATTAACTACTGGGTTCTTGTGAATAAAAGTGCCAGATAAGATTTATTTTATGAATCTGGCTTCCTGTGGGCTTTCATTTCTTAAAACAAGAAATACATTATGAATTGCACCAATATTAATAGCAGCATACAATCTTAATTAAATTTTTGAATGAATAAAACCATTAGCAGCTGGTAGAATTTTTCTTGAGAACATCGTTCACAATAGTACTGTACTGTGTACGAAAGGCATTCAGTTTCTATTGTGTTATGCACCTGTCCTTACTTGTACTAATGTAATAGATTTATGTGTTCCTGTTATCATTTAATTTCTGAGTGCTCTTCACTCGATGAAACACATCACAAATGGTACAAAATTGTTTGGCAATTACCAATAATCTTGATAACCATCATCCGATTTGATATCCATCACCTACAATGTAAGTTTTCTGATTTCTTAAAGAACAAAACAACGAATATCATGTTTTTAGTTCCACCATTTTAGATCCAAGCACAGTGTAACAAAATTGAGTGATTAAGTGCAGTCAGCATGCATTTGTATACAAGCAATCATGATATCATTTAGACCATCAGTTTATGTTTTTACTATACTTCCCCCACAATGAAATATACATGTTTCAGAAATTTTTTGGAGGACTATGAATTACATACACCCCTTCTAGCTTCCTGGTACATGTATATAATTTGTCAAAGCAATCAATCAATCAATCAATCAACTTTATTTGAGTGTCTAATCTTCTAGCTTGCCCTCAGACCTACTAATCGGGGACACTACTTAAATTACTTTTTAATGATAAATATATATACATAATACTATAGGATGATAAAATTTAACTATTCTAAAACTACTTCAAATATAGACTTGGGCAAATCAAACAGACATCTTGGTGATCGCACATGGGTAATATTATTGATATCACATACACACAACTGTGCATGTAACGGACCTTGTCTGCTTCACTGGGAGCACGTGACCAATAGGCAGTTTCACTGTTGATCTCTGTAACCAACTAAGGCTTTTCTGGGAACAGATGGCTTAACCATTACAAGCAAGCCTCCATACTACACTGTACCACACAATCTCAAACTGGATAGAAAGATAAACTATCAGGAACTACATTTCCAACTCTGCGCACAGTGTGTGAGTCCTTTTACACCCCTTTCAGAGGGTCCACAATAGGGTTCTCAGATCCCGCTTTCCTGCCCATTTTTGCCTGTAAATCCGGCGCCATCCCGCCCTCTTTTACTTGGGAATCCCGATCCTACCCACTTTTCAAAGATGTTTTTGAGTTAATTATTAATTTGTTAAATAATAATTAATGCAGAAACTTTATTGAAATAAACATAACAGAAAAGATCAAAGAAAAGGCTTTAGAAGTTTACACATACAACCATTTTATCTAGAATGCTATAGAACTTTCTAACATCAAGACAAGCTCTTCCAACTAGAGCAGTTCTAGTTAACAAATAGATTCTATGTTCCTGTGCGTCTGTTCAGTAATAGATCACAGATGACGTCATAATGTGTTAAAAACTGCGGCTCGTGTGTCACTGATGTTTCTACCACATTTTGATGTCTTCTGTGATCTATTACTGAACAGACACACGGCAACATGGAATCTATTTGTTTTATATAATAAAGAAACAAAATGCAGGCGAAAAACTTGTTTATTTTTACATTTCTGGAAAAAAAGTGGGTCGTGATGACAATCTGTGCATCTGTCCTCTAATAGATCATAGCTAAGAACCAATCACAACGCGCGAACTATTCACCTTATTATATAAAATGCTATAGAACTTTCTAATGTCAGAGCATTTTATATTTCATATTAAATCATGCACTATAGAGCTATTCTAACTAGAAAAGTTGTAGAATGCTATAGAACTTTCTAATGTCAAGACCTGCAGCTTTATGCGAAGGAAGGTATTTCCGCTTGCACCAAGCTCGCACCCTTTTCTTAATAAATAGCGGCGCAAATTATAATGTCGCATGCTTTGTTTCCCGGTTCGCTCGGTAAATTAAACTGTCGCCGCTATCGGGTGTGGCCATACTGGCTGCAAAAAACTACTTAGCGCGGGTAGAAAGGTCGAAAAAAATCTGGATTGAGAACATTGAAGTCAAGAATACAAACTCAAATGCGTTAAATGGACAAATGCAAATGGAAAAAAACTATGCATGTGCTATGCAGGAGTGATAAAAGTGTGAATGAAACCTAATAAATATAACCTGCGATCAGGTGAAGTTTTTTTCGTGGGGGAGGAAGGGAAAAAACTATGCCTGATACAATTTCTTGTCCATTTGTCTGCCACCCCTAAATTAATGGTTCTGTAACCACGAATGACAGATATCGTGAGACAAGCGTGAGCTGTCAACAGTGATGTTATCTTGTGTCATACGATAAATTTCAGCCAATCAGATTTTACCAGAAATCCATGCAGTTTACGGCGTCAAGGAAAGGAACTTTTAAATCATGCTCAACTGTTGATATGGTTTCTCTGTTTAAAATGTCAAGAAACAAAGAATTCAATGAAAAAATCAGCTGGTGGAATGGTAGAATCCTTTATTTTATCAGAAAGCGATCAAAAGTGTTGAATGAACTTTGATCCTGCAGCAGCACTTCTTGCAAAAAGCATGATTCGTGAATAAAGTTCTTTCACCATTTGAATTCACAATTTCTCTGTGGACCTTGACTGACTCCCCAATTGTGGCAGCACAATCTGCCTTCTCTTTAGATTCCTGAATAATTGGTTCCATATATATGTATATTCCAGGGGACTCACCACAGCCAGAGTTTTAGAATCAGTCACAACGTTGAACTTTTTTTTCATCACTTTCGGGACAATATTAGCAAATGCTGCTCTGATATTGCCAAATCCCATGGGAAGTACGGCTAAAATGTCTTCTTTTAATCAAACGATCCTTGTGATACCTTCCATCGGCTCTTTCTTCAAGTATTTGTGAATAAATTCTTAAAGAGAGTAAGTTATAGCTGCCGCAAATTTCCCCCGCTCTCTGAGAGCCAACATAAATTATAACGGCTTACTTGTGTTGAATTTGCACCGGAAGTCATATGTAAATCAACTAACCAATCGGAACGGGGTTCAAAAGATTGTTTTGTTCTTCAACCAATCAGATAAAGTCCAGATTCTGGACGAGAAACAGATGAATTGGCAAGAAATTGTATCAGGCGTAGTTTTTCCCTTCCTCCTTTGCCTGATCGCAGGTTAAATATAAATACAATAAGGATGCAAGGTCAATGGTTTAAAATCCTGGTGTATGGTGTAGTATGGGCTTTGAAACCATGTTTTTTTTGCACAACAATCTGCTGTCGGTAACTGATAATTCTCTGTATTTTTATTTGATTTTATAGTTTTGCATTACATCCAGAGAAACAACTGGTAGCTACAGGTCAAGTTGGTAAGGACCCATATATATGTGTCTGGGACACACGGACATGTCAGACAGTGTCGATCATGAAGGACACCCATCAAAGGGGAGTCACATGTTTAGCATTCAACAGCTCGGGGACGGTATGTGAGACATTGCAGAGTTATTTTTTTTTGTGTGAAGTTTGGCTAAATTTGTTTTGAGATAATTCGTTTTGTTTGAAATCGCTGAGTGGTTTGATTAAACGTCAAACTTGCTGGACAGCATATCACCTACAATATTTCTGTTTAATTGTCATTTCACTTCTTGCACAGCTTCTCGTGTCTGTGGGTTTGGAAGATTATCATCTGATAGCTGTGTGGGATTGGAGAAAGGGAAGGGTACTGGCCTCAGTTAGAGGACACAGTGATCGTGTGAGTAAAATGATTCATGACTGAGCTTGTAAACCCTCTTCCTCATCATTATTGTTATTAATAATCAATAAGAGTAATAATTTGACGCCAAGAGAGAAATTAAAAAACATAAGATAAAAGAGTGAAACCATATGTCACAAATACAAATACATAAAAAAATAAATAAAAATAATAATAATAATAGTAGGTACAACTACATAATTTTATGTCGCAACTCTATGAAGTAAAGTGGGCACTTCTTAGTTGCCTGCCATGTACACTATCAAACAATTGGCATGTCATTCACGAATGCATTTGTCTGAATACCTTTGAATACATAGTTCTTTAACCCTTTGGTTCCTGAACATTAAATTTTGCCAAAAAACACCTTTTAAAGCTTGTTGAGCTGTTTTCTGGTCAGAATCTAGCCGAAAAGAACCAAAACTGCCTAAAACTCTGTTTCCTGGTAGAGGTCCTGGCGTCCTTCTGTTCCTGATGCTTAATTGGAGCTTTCAAAGTTCAGACAAGCGCAGAAAGCAAAATTTCGCCCCCTCGCCTTACTACCTTTCACTTCCTCTCCCCCCTTTTCTTTTGCTTTTCTTGCCTCACTTTCTTTCTCTCTTGCTGGGCATTTTCTGGGCTTCCTTTCGGTGGGAAAAGATTTGGGGAAAGCTTTTAGGATTGTAGGATTAGATGGAAGAGAGTGCAGGTGGGTAGTGGAACAAGATTTTCACTCAAATTTTCGGGTCGATGTCACTTGGTTTTTCTGTGTTTTTCTCTGGTCTGTTCGACGGAATCTTCCTCATTTGGGTATGGTTTGAAAGATCTCTTCTCCCTACACATGTTACATGGTAAAGTTGTCTGTGAGCATTCAAACTGATGATGTCACAAGTGGTACAAGGGACGTGGTTCTGCACGGCCGGTTTTGGCTGGTGTAGGAGTCAAAGGGTTAAAAACTCAGACACTCATAGTCCCACTCGTAGTCCCACTTTTGGTTTTTCACTGAATGTTAAAAAGATAATTATAGTCTGTGATTAGATTTGATGATTTAGGAAAGAGACTGTTAGTGAATCTCTTGTACAATTCATGCAAATGAGTGATAATAATTATCACTAAATTATTACAATTATTGTAATATTTAATAGGTTTGCATGGATTATCTTTGGCAGCTAACCAGCAACTAAAATCTTGCCTTTTATTATAATTGTTGTTATTTTATACTGTCTAGATATTTGACATTCAGTTCAACCCTTATCAAGAAAATGTATTGGTCAGTTGTGGGGTAAAGCACATCAAGTTTTGGACCTTACGTGGAAATGCGCTGAATCCCAGAAAAGGTTAATAAATATTTTGTGAAATTTATATCCCAAGATATGTAATCGTAAAAGTTATGATATTAACTGAGTGATCTGATGGTAATTTCCCAGCTGTAGAAGAGTCAAGAATAGGCAAAGAAATCATAAAAAATATGTTCATGAGATCCCTGAAATCTCTAATCTTATAATGGTGAAAGCGAGAGTTGCAGTACATAGATGATGTTACTGAGAAGTAGTGAAAATGGCGTAAAAGGGATTACTGCATGAAATTAGTGTGCTAAAAGTGTATGAAATAATTATATAACATCAATTGAGTGTAGTTTTCACACAAGGAAGGTATCAGCTATGGAAAGTTGACCATTTTGAGTAATCGAGACCTTGCATGCATGACAGTCCTTAGGGGTGGATGAAATTTAAATTTTAAATTTGTATTTAGATGTATCTGCCATCATTTAACCGTCATGTGGTTAGCTCAGTTGGTAGAGCAATGAACTGCTGAATGGGAGGTTGCGGGTTCAAACGGTCCCAGACCGGATCGCAAAAAGGACCTTAAAAACAACTGTGTGGTAAGATCATGCTGACCGACTGTGCTCTACATCTGCTTCAGTTCAGATGATTGCGTCATTGGGCAGTGATGTTAAGCCATTGGCTTTGTCTCCTTCACCTCCACACATAACACTGGAAGGGGATGTATAAGACTTGGGAATGTAGTTCCCGGTCCTGTGGTCTGCCCTCATACGGTTAGTACTCGTTCACAGGGATGGAAAGGACCTCATTAATTATGCTAGCCCCAACCCTAAACCTAACCCTAACCCTAACCCTAATAACCCTAACCCTAACCCTAACCCTAATTCTAACCCTAGCCCTAACCGTAACCCTAACCCTGACCCTAAAGGTCCTTTCCATCCCTGTGAATTAGTGCTAACCCCCTCATACACACCTCGGGGTTAGGTGGAGGCTGGGGAATGAGCTGACCACCTGTCCCTGAGAGCGTCATCTCACAAAAACCTGTTAGGAGGGCATATGCGCCACTTGGTGTGGAAGGGCAATGAGGATGATGATGCCATGTCTCACATGTTCATTGTTCTTGCAGGTGTCTTTGGAAAGGCTGGCGAAATTCAAACCAACCTGTGCTTAGCGTTTGGTCCTAATGATGTGACTTACTCTGGAACCCTTAGTGGAGAAATTTACAAATGGAAAGGCCACAATCTGGCTGGAACAATTCCAAATGCTCACACAGTAAGTGATTATCAATGCATGTACATCTTAATACCAACAGCTGTTCCCAGGAAATAGAGTGCTGGGTGGTTTACAACTGTTGCTAACTCTTTGTAGACAAATTTTGATACATGTTTCTGCAAGGGTCTGTCCAAATTTCAGGCCCCTTAAAATTAGTTTCTGTAACGCCAGGTTCACGGCGACTGCTGAAAGGCTGTCACTTGCGAAACAACTTGTCGCGATGAGATAAGCGTGTGATGTGGGAGATGCTTTACTAATCGAATAAAGCCAGAGATCACGGAAAATCAGCTGTGATTGACGGTGATTTAATATTGACGATAATCGAACGTAAACTGAAATATAATGCAATAAACTAATTACTTGATAATAAAAGATTACAAGATGGCAAGAGTCACGAATCAAAGGTAGCAAACATTCCAATCATAATTGCGATGTGACAATACTTTCCAGTCATACTTCTCAGAAAGGATACAATTAAAAACATCAATGATCTCAAGCAGATATACACACTGGTAACAGTCCTAGTTACAATAAATGGTAACACTGTAAAATCTTGAAAACGATAAAATTGCATGATACTATAAAAGCATGCTCGCGTGAGCGCCATTGCAAGCGATGAGGGAGTTAACGAGCATGAAAAGGACTTTAACTGAATTACCAGAGGTTCTATAGGAAGCCGCTAAATAGAAACCTAAACTAGGGGAATATAAACTGTAAAGATTTAACACTAAAACAAGACGGAATGAAAACTTTAAGGGCTGGGGCGCTGCCACGTGGTGGGCTAGAACAATTAGGCTGTTGTATAAAAAACCGAGACTAAAGGTACTAGAAGTCCAAACGTAAAACTTGAAACTTATACTAAAAAACAAGCATAGAAAATAGTTTGTACTTACACATCGATTCCCGCTTGCACTCTAAATAGCCAAGGGTAGCTTAAACTTAATTTTACTTAACACACGTACTGTGCACGATGAACTTAAGCTAAACTACTGGCGGGAATATGCTGCTAAAGCTATCTTTATACCGCCCACATGTAAAGGTTAATGACGTAATTGCTAAGCAACGACTTGGCGAATCAGAAAGAATCAGGTTAATCACTTAATACAAAGCCTCGATATAGTGTTCATTACATGGCTCCCCTGAAATATCCAAATATTTCACTAATCACTGTTGATGTAACTAACCAATGTTCAATGTCCCCAATGTTTATAAGCTATATTTATCATGAAAATTAACGTTATAGTTCATGGTTGGCAACAGGCTCCTCGGCCGGGACTACTCCGGTCTCAGTCTACTCAGGGGATGGTACAAGAAGTACCAGTTTCTGTACTGGTCTCTCCAGGTACCGCATAGGTCCAGACCTCCTTCCCCTTTTGTCCAGGCAGGCATCCGCTAGGGCCACTTGCACTTTGCGGACTTGGCCATCCGTGCTTGGGTATACCGTGGCGACGCGGGCAGGTTGCCACGCGTTCCGTGGCAGGTTGGTGTCCTTGATCATCACGACATCGCCGACGCGTAGATTTCGACGAGGCCGCGTCCACTTCTGTCGTTCTTGGAGACTTAACAGATACTCCTTTCGCCAACGGGTCCAGAATTCGTTGGCGAGGTGTTGCACGCGTCTCCAGCGTTTGCGGGCGTACATGTCGGCTGGCTCGAATTTTCCGGGTGGTGAGAGTAGAATCTTGGATTTCGTTGTCAGCAAGTGATTAGGGGTTAGCGGCTCTGGCGAATCTGGGTCTGAAATGTTATTGGTGGTGAGGGGGCGGCTGTTGACTATTGCTTCCGCCTCGCACATCAGCGTCCTCAGGGACTCATCATCCAGCTGTTTACCATTGTTAGAGAGAAGCGAGGATAGGATTGAGCGCACCGTCCTTATTTGGCTCTCCCATACTCTGCCCATGTGGCTTGCGGCTGGAACATTCATCTCGAATTTGATCCAGTCGCACTGTGACTTTAGAAGCTCTTCCTTAATACGGCTCTCGTCCATTTCTTCTAAAGCTTCTTTGAGCTCTCGACGGGCTCCTACGAAATTTGTTCCATTGTCGCTTCTTAGCTGTCTCACTGGGCCCCTACGACTTAGGAAGCGTCTCAACGTGTTTATGAAGGAGTCTGTGTCCAGAGACGCTGCGGTCTCTAGATGGACAGCTCTTGACGACATACAAGTGAATAGGACTCCATAGCGTTTTAGCTCCTTGCGCCCTTCTTTAATCGTAAATGGGCCAAAATAGTCTACGCCGCAATATGTGAAGGGTGGACAGCTTTCTAGTCGCTCCTCGGGAAGGTCAGACATCTTCTGCTCAATAACGGCACCTCGCAGCTTCCTACATGTCACACAGGAAGCAATGACATTACTCACAGCGGACGAACCTCCAATGATCCAAAAGCCGTGGGATCGAATCTCGTTGAGCGTTATTCCTTTGCCTTGATGTTTGCTGTGCTCGTGGTAATACTTAATTATAAGGCTGGTCACGTGGCTGCCTTTGGGTAGGATTATTGGATGTTTCACCTTGTCTGAGAGGTCTGTGTGCTTGAGGCGACCGCCAACGCGTAGGACTCCGTATTCATCGATGAACGGATCTAACTTGTTGATTGAACTGCGTAGCTTCGCACTTTTCTGCTTCGGGAAGGATCCCTCTTCTTCGGCTTTTCTTGCAGCTGACTTAAACTCATCTTGAAAGGCTTTGGACTGCGCGGCCTGAATGATCGACCTTCCTGCCTCCTCCAAATCTTCAGCTGACACTTGAACCACTTCGCTTGGTTCTTTGTTCACGCGTTTCCTTAGTTTCTGGATGTACTTCAAGCAGAGTGCTACTGCTCGCCGTGCTCGGTACCAGTCAGAAAAACGCTCGATTCTTTCTTCTAGACTGGCTTTTCTCTGGTCGTCTAAGGATGTTGCCATGGCGACGGATTTCTTGACCTCCGGGTCGTCGTTCATCAAGGTATGTTCTTGTTCGTCACTGTTCAGCCATTCGCCTCCTTCTTTCCATAGGAACTCTGGTCCCAGAATCCACCGCGAATGTCGGAGCTCATCGGTCTTCATTCCACGTGACGCTTCGTCTGCTGGGTTCTGTTTAGTGTCAACATATCGCCATTGGCTTCTATGGGTACTGTCTTGTATCTCTTGTACTCTGTTAGAAACGAAAACGTGAAAACGTCTGCTCTCATTGCTTATGTACCCAAGTACAACTTTGCTGTCCGTCCAGAAGAAGTCCTTATCGATCCGATATTCTAGCTCGCGATGAATCTGTTGACTTATTCGTACGGAACAAACAGCGGCGGTTAGCTCGAGTCGCGGGATGGTTACAGGTTTGAGAGGAGCTACACGTGATTTTCCCATCATGAAAGCGCAGTGAACTTTGTTGGCATCATCTACAAGACGTAAATAGCTACACTGGCCGTAGCCCCGAACGCTCGCGTCACTGAAATGATGCAGCTCTGCCCTGACGACTTGGCCGAAATCTTTAGGCTTGTAACACCGAGGAATCGTGATGCTCTGTAGTTTCATCAGTTCCATTTTCCACTTCTCCCATCTCATCTTCGCGTCTTCTGGTATTGGATCGTCCCAGTCCAAATGGAGACTGCATAATTCTTGTAGGATCGACTTTCCTTGAAGCAGCAGGGGGGCTACAAAGCCTATAGGGTCATATATAGAGCTCACGGTCGACAGGATACCTCGTCTCGTGCATGGTTTGTCTTGCAGGACGACGCTGAATTCGAAGCTGTCAGATTCGACGCACCATTGAACTCCCAGTGTGCGTTCTAAAGGAAGTGTGTCCAGGTCTAGGTCTATCTCTTTAACTCCCTCTGCTCTGTCTTTCTCGGGGATGTTCTTGATTACCTCTTTGCTGTTTGACAAGAACTTGTGAAGGTTGAATCCTCCCTGATGACACATGGCCTTTACATTCTTGACCAATTCTACTGCTGACGCTGCTGTATCGACTGACTTTAAACCGTCGTCTACATAGAAATCGTTTCGCATGAAGTTGGCTGCTTGTTCACCGTATTCTCCCTCGAAGTCATTCGCTGCTTGCTTGAGCGCGAAGTTGGCGCAGCTTGGTGATGACGTCGCGCCAAACAGGTGAACTGTCATGCGGTAGTCTACAGGATCCTTAGAAAGATCGTTCTTCTCCCACCACAGGAAACGAAGCAGGTCACGGTGCTCGGGATTGACGTGGACTTGATGGAACATGCCCTCAATGTCGCATGTCACAGCAACGGGCTCTTGTCGGAATCTCATCAATACACCAGTAAGGTTGTTCGTCAGCAGAGGACCTTGCAATAGATTCTTGTTCAGGGATTCACCGTTGTACTCTTGACTGCAGTTAAAAACTATTCTTAACTTCTTCTTCTTCGGGTGTCTTGTTCCGTGATGATTAATGTAGAATGTCATGCCGGGCTTCGCGTCAGCATCGCGTGGAGCCCTTTCTGCGTAGCCGTTTTCAATCATGTTTCCCATGAACTTCATATATTCTTCCTTATATTCTTCGTTACCCGGCGACATAAACCGTTTCTTGAGGTGGTACATGCGTCGGACAGCGTCATCTCTATTGTTAGGGAGACCATTGAAACTTTCCTTTAACGGGAGTGGAAGTTCGTAATGGCCATCGTCACGTCTGTGTATGCGCGTCTCTGCAATGTTCAGGAATCTCCTGTCTTCTTTAGAGAGGCCTTGATGAGTCGAGTTCTTATTCTCCGCAAAGTCCATTTCAAGCATTTGCTTTACATAGCAGGGGTTTATAACTTCCTTTGTCTTGTCTTCCAGGATAAAGCTAACATGGCTTGTTTCCGGCGTGCTCTCATGCGCTATAATCCTGTTGCACGCTGCCACGCCGTCCTCGTCTAGGTGGGTCTCTGAAAGATTGGCCGGTCCGACTATGCACCAACCAAGGAGTGTACGAACTGCGTATGGATCTTCGCTTTTACCAGCTATGACTTCCTTTGGTTTAATCGCCTTCGGGCAGTTGGATCCGATCAGTATTCCAACGTCAAGGTTTTCGTCTAGCGGCGGTATTTTGTCCCGTATTTTCTTCAGGTGTTGCCACTTGTCTGCCACTGCTGGGGTTGGGATTTGGTCCTTTCTGGATGGGATTATGTCTCTTGCATACGCCTTAGGGAGTTCGACCTGCGCGCGCCTATCGGGGCGCTCCACTATCAATCCGTCGATTCGGGTTACAGGTATTACTTTTCGACCGTGCATTGTGCTTAAATTGAGGCTTGTGTCAACTCCCTCAACTCCAAGCTCGCTCTTCGCCTTATTTGTCACGAAAGTCGTGTCACTAGTGTCATCCAAAAGTGCGTACGTCTTAATTTCCTTGCTGGGATTATCCTTATGGTACAGGACTACGGGTACGATTCGACACATGATGGTGACGTTCGATGTACCGACAGAACTGTGGGCGACGCTGGCTGCGTTTGAGTGTGCAGGCTCGGCAGCATGGGCTGGCTGTAAGGGTTGGGGTGGATTGCGTGACGCCTGAGTGCTTGACGGAGTTTGCTCGCTGTGTGTCTTTGTCTTTAGAGTTGCTCCGTGTAGCAAGGTGTTGTGACGCTTTCCGCATTCACCACAGGTTTGCTTGGATGTGCAGTCAGAGGAAATGTGACCTGCTCTGAAGCATCTGAAGCATAGGCGCTTCTCGACGATGAGATCCAACCTCTTGTCTGCAGTGGCCTTGGTGAAATTGCTGCACTTCATTATTGTATGTTTTCCATTGCAGGCTGGGCAGGACTGCTCGCGCCTCGATGTGGCTGCTGATTGCTGCTGTTCGGAATGGTCTACTGGAGTGGCAGAAGTGACCAGTGATTGACTTGGATTGGTTCCACCTTGATACTTCAACCTTGTGCCACGGTGGTTGTCTCTGGCCGGGGCGTTCCTTTTCCTTTCTCTCTTAAGTACGTCTGGAGAAAAGATCGCGTCGTTTGCTACTTCGGCTTCCTGTTTGACAAACTTGACAAAGTCCGTAAAACGCACGAGCCTCTTTTCCTTTACCTGAGTCTCGTGAGCGGATCTACACCACTTGACGCCCGAATACGACGGCAACTTAGCGGAGATGGACTGTAGGATCTGAGTAGAATCCAGCTCCGACATAGATTTCATAGTCTTCATAGCCTCTTCACAGCGCACCAAAAAATCAGAGAACTCCTCCAGTCCTTTGCTATCGCCATCACTGATCTGTCGCCAACCTCTAAGTTTGTTTTTGTAGTCTTCGGCTACCACCACAGGGTTTCCAAAACGCCGATCGAGCAGTTTCCGGGCTTCACTGTAGGCGGTGTCTGAGTTTGTTGCTAGGAAACCTTTAACCACTTCGTTGGCCTTGCCGGTCGTTTATTTTTCTAAGAAAAACAATTTGTCCTTATCGAGGGGGACGTTGGCGGCGATAATACTATCAAATGCGGTCACAAAAGCCGGATATTCGAATGAGTTGCCAGAAAATGTCGGAGGCTCCTTAACGGGGAGGTGAAAGGTCCTTTGTTGATTGATTAGCGCTGAACTTAATTGCGTTTGTTGGGCTTGAAGGTTGACCAGTTGATTAAGGGCGAGACTTATACTGGATGATCGTTCAAAGTTCTGCATACTATTTGCTGGTTGCTGGCCAAAGTTATCCGGAATCCCTTTAGGCACAAAGGGAGGGCCGTTCGGATTCATTTCCTGTTTTTCAACTCTTGTCGTGACGGCTGTTGATTGTTGGGGGCTTATCTTCTTATCTTCCGGTTTAATCTCCTGTTTTATTTGTGTGTTTAATTTGTACTCTTCATCTAGAATTTCCTTGAACGCGCTTTCTTGTGCCTTTGCGAGCGCGTACTCCTTTTCTAGTTGAATGCGCCTGAGTTCATTTTCTTTTTCCAGAAATTCCATTTCTATTTTAACTTTGGCTGCCTTTGCTGCGGCGTCCGCTCTAGCTTGTGAAACGGAATGCGAAGAGGACCTAGTCGACCCTTTAGATGACTTGGATCTTACTTTTGATCTATGGCTCGACGAGGCGCTAGATTTGGTGAAAAGCGATCCCTTTTCAAGGCGCTGGATTTGTTCGCAAAGCTTCATTCTTTGTTCGGTAAATTCTCGATCCCTAACGTCATACCACTGATAGGATTCTTCTTTTTCTGCAGGACTATCCAGCAGACTTTCGTGTGTGTAACACGCTTGGTTAAAAACATCCTTTAAAGAATCTAATTCATTGCGTTCGACTTCCAAAACCTCTAATTCCGTTTGCGGATCTTCACGTAGTTCCTTAATGTGATCTAACTTTCTTTTGAGGCTTCGGAAAGCTGTTTCCTTTCTTTTTGCTCTCAGTTCCTTTAAAAAGCTCTTTCCTTTCTCTGAGAACTTCTGTTTTCGCTTTGAAGTTTTGACATTGAGTTCTGATTGGGCTACTGGCACGACATTTTCTAAGTCTTCATTAAGAAACGACGACGGCAGATCTTCCGGTGCGGATGCGATGCTCATTGTTTGTTACGTTCTCAAAGTTCAAACAAGTACTGGAATACCGATGACGAATTTAGAACAAGCACGATGTTTTACTGTAACGCCAGGTTCACGGCGACTGCTGAAAGGCTGTCACTTGCGAAACAACTTGTCGCGATGAGATAAGCGTGTGATGTGGGAGATGCTTTACTAATCGAATAAAGCCAGAGATCACGGAAAATCAGCTGTGATTGACGGTGATTTAATATTGACGATAATCGAACGTAAACTGAAATATAATGCAATAAACTAATTACTTGATAATAAAAGATTACAAGATGGCAAGAGTCACGAATCAAAGGTAGCAAACATTCCAATCATAATTGTGATGTGACAATACTTTCCAGTCATACTTCTCAGAAAGGATACAATTAAAAACATCAATGATCTCAAGCAGATATACACACTGGTAACAGTCCTAGTTACAATAAATGGTAACACTGTAAAATCTTGAAAACGATAAAATTGCACGATACTATAAAAGCATGCTCGCGTGAGCGCCATTGCAAGCGATGAGGGAGTTAACGAGCATGAAAAGGACTTTAACTGAATTACCAGAGGTTCTATAGGAAGCCGCTAAATAGAAACCTAAACTAGGGGAATATAAACTGTAAAGATTTAACACTAAAACAAGACGGAATGAAAACTTTAAGGGCTGGGGCGCTGCCACGTGGTGGGCTAGAACAATTAGGCTGTTGTATAAAAAACCGAGACTAAAGGTACTAGAAGTCCAAACGTAAAACTTGAAACTTATACTAAAAACAAGCATAGAAAATAGTTTGTACTTACACATCGATTCCCGCTTGCACTCTAAATAGCCAAGGGTAGCTTAAACTTAATTTTACTTAACACACGTACTGTGCACGATGAACTTAAGCTAAACTACTGGCGGGAATATGCCGCTAAAGCTATCTTTATACCGCCCACGTGTAAAGGTTAATGACGTAATTGCTAAGCAACGACTTGGCGAATCAGAAAGAATCAGGTTAATCACTTAATACAAAGCCTCGATATAGTGTTCATTACAGTTTCATTGTAGTGATGAAATTCTGTTGTTTATGCATGTTGGACTTAGATAGATGCAAATAACAATATGTTGGGTTGAAATCTAAGATAGTGGTTTTTGAACTTATTACATGATTCTTTTGTAATTTCATTGTAGGGTGCGATATTCACTATGCATGGTAATAGTGATGGATATGCAACAGGATCCAAAGATGGCACTGTTATTCTGTGGGACAGTGACTTCAAACCAATCACTAAATTGGACATGAGGAACAGTCATGTTGGTTATGAAGGTAACCTAATCATGTCCATTTGTTTTTTAATTTTCTTTCTCCTCTTGTGGTTGATGTAGATTGAATTGTTTGATCATAATGTTTACAGGGTACTCCAGACATTCTTTCCATCTTTACTGCTAGCTTGTCCTTTTGCAATTGGGCAGCCTCTCACGTTAAATGATTTTCCTTTTTATTATCACATACACTATGTTGTTCCTATTAAAATTTATTATCCAAGTTGCTTATCCTGTGACATCTTATTTCAAGGCTGTCACTAATTTTTGAACTACACTGTAGGCAGGGATGTGCAAAAATTAGCCAGGAAGTTGTTGTTGTGGTATTATTAGTCACTATGCTGTTTTTGTCATCAAGTAGCCAGGGACCAAACTCGAAATATTAGGAAAAAATTGCCATCTGCCAGCTTATCGACAGCCCTGACTTGTGCTTCTTGGATGTTTTGTAACACTGTTGTTGAAATCTGCCAGGTCTCTCTGTGCGGAGTACCTTTTGGTCAGGTGAAAAAATCCTTGTTGGTACAAATGCTGGGGAGATCTTTGAAGTCTTAGCAACAGACAAGGACAAACCAAGGACTATAGTACAGGTATGTCAGTAGCTGAGAAATGTTTTGTGTCTACAGTGCTTAGTTTCGTAGATATCTGGAATGAAACAGAGGTTTGCCTACACAATAATAATGATGATGATGATGATGATGATGATGATGATGATGATGATGATGATGATGATGATGATGATGATGATGATGATGATGATGATGATGATGATGATGATGATGATGATGATGATGATGATGATGATGATGATGATGATGATGATGATGATGATGATGATGATGATGATGATGATGATGATGATGATGATGATGATGATGATGATGATGATGATGATGATGATGATGATGATGATGATGATGATGATGATGATGATGATGATGATGATGATGATGATGATGATGATGATGATGATGATGATGATGATGATGATGATGATGATGATGATGATGATGATGATGATGATGATGATGATGATGATGATGATGATGATGATGATGATGATGATGATGATAAAGACTTTATTTATCCAGGGTAGCACGTAATAGCCACAGGCTAATAAACTTGTGGCCCTGATTGAATCAACTAATTACAAGTTAAAAATAGAACATCACTTAAAATTATGAATAAAAACATGCGATTTTTTGCATTAACGGACAAAGAGGTAGGGAGACCTAACAGTGGATGAGAGGGGGTGGGGTTGGGAAGAAAATTCTTTGCCAGAGGGTTGTTTAAGAGCAAGTGCACAGGAAAATCGAACAAAAGGCGGCCACAGTCGAAAACCTAACCTACCCTCATTTTAAGTCTATAGAGAGGTACTGACGAGTTTACAAACCTCCTGGGGTTTATTTTCCGAAATACGGTCGATTTTTGGAATTATTTGAGATTTTTGATCTCGCCCGTCTGATGCCTGAAATTAGCCGCCTCACAAGGGAAAATAGACCAGCCGAAATAACTGCTTCGGGTAACCAAACATATCAACCTATCGGCAATCTAACACTTAATTTCTATAAAATGGACATCTAGCATCCTATTTACGACAGATTTCCGATTCTGAAGTGTAAAATCAAGCTTGTTAACCGCTTTCTAAATGGCCAGTTGACAAGAGCTTACGAATGCGAAAAATTATAGGCAAAACTGAAATCGAGCTCCTGGTTATGGGAATTCTCCGAATTGCCCCAAATTTTAGTTTTGAAGTCTCGAGATATAGTGTTTTAACGTACATTAAAATTTTGGTTGGGTTTTTTAGCGAGCGCTTCAGAATAAGTCGACCAATTTGAAGAAATTTTGTGCTAAGTGACCTCAAATTGACCTCAGAGTGTTTGTTTACATTGACTAGTTGCATCGGTTACATTGAAATGAGCACTCCATATTAACTAATATTCTCGTTCCATATTTCATTTGAGAATGAATTTGACTTACCATTGTATAATAGCGTCGAATAGTAGCGTGGGTTGTCTTGAAGCGGCAGAATGAAGCTGATAGAGGCTGCAATCGGGTGCAGTTGTTGTCCACACTATTGTTGATCTGATATAAAACTTTCAGAAACTCCTTCGTCGAATTTGCCTAGTATTATATCTGATCGCAAGAAACGCTGCATGCCTGGGTAAGTTGTTGAGACATCTGTGACACATTTAGATCTGTTTTAGTGTTGGAACTGGAGCTGATAAGAGGTCATTATGGAGCTTTGTGTAGGGCGTTATTGTCGATTGCGTGACAGATTTTGAAACACCCCTCGAGCGAAATCCTTGGCACTTTCGAAAACCCGGTTGTTCTCTTAGTAAATCAAATGGAACAGATTTTTCCACCGGAATTTGTTCAAAACATATAAGGAATACTTTCTGAGTTATTCCTCTTTCTTGTGTTTGTCGGAATGATCCTAAAATCCTGTAACATCTGCGGCGTTCCACTAGTTCCATGCTCCTTGACTTCCGATGTGCGACTTAGTGTTGTTTTTGTTAGTACCTAGTTTCTTAAAGAGTACACCCTCTATTTTGATTGAGAAAAATTGTTCCGTTCCTTAAGACAGAAAATTCTCCCCGGTTTTTCCATTAAAAAGAAAAGTGCTTCTTGAGTCTCCGAAAATCCTCACACAGCCTCCCATCGCTTTTCCAATGGTCTATCCCTAAAAATAAAGTAGCCAAAAAAAAATTATAATAAAAAAATACCCAAGGGGTAAATTCACGCAACAATGGCCCTTTAAAAAGCGTCTCATTTTCATATCAACACAACGTGTACCAGCATCCTTATTATGATGTTGTTTCCCCAAAATTCTCGCAGAGAAACAACCCTAATAACTATTCGTTTCTTCATTATTTATGTTAGTCATGGGTTCTAGAACAGCCCCTCGGGTGCAGTCGATTGGCAAATTTGGATTCAGATCTTAAAATCTGGATATTTTGGATTTCACTGCCGTCGAACACAAAATCCGAAAACGGATTTCGCGACGGATTTTGATGATTGAAATCCATGTCGGGGAAAGATTCCTATTAACAAAATCCGCCGCGAAAATCCCTTTTCGGATTTTGTGCTTGATTGGAAATTCGGATCCAGATTTCCCAATCGACTCGGCACCCCTACTTAGCTGAATTCCAGGTTGCGCAAATAGTGTTTGCGCTTCTTTGCCAAAGACGTGAATCGACCAATCCCCACGGTCAGGGTTTTGCACTAGAGTGCGGAAATCATGTTTTTACTCTGTGGAAGGTGAAACGGGTTCATTTCAAGAGATCGTTGGCGGGCAAGGTGGTTTCAGTAGCAAGGATAATGTCTGTCAAAGTCATGCATGCCATTGCAAGAAAGCGTGGACGAAATTTTGGGGGGGGGGGGGAGGGGGCATAAAGTGACCGAGAATGCTTTTATACTGATAAAACTATTAATTTTTTTCCACATCTTCAGGGATGTTGCTATTGGGTCTCAAAATTTACCATCACTAAATTGAAATATCATAGACTGTTATACTGCTGATATCAACCTGACTAATTACTATAAATAAGCCAGAAATCCAACGATTTTGCTTGAGCTGCCTTGAACTCAACGCTGTATAATTAGCAATTATTGGACAAGGCTGATTATGATATGAAGAATTATGCAGATCGAGGAGGGTGTTATTCGCCAAAGCCGAAGGCTTGAGGAGGATAACACCCTCCGAGATCTGCATATCTTCATATCATACAAAAGCCGAGTTCAATAATTGTTTAATTATTCATTCGAAATATCTCCACGGCTCTGAAATTTAACAAAATGGTAACTGAAAATAATTAAGTGAATGATATTAAAGTTACTGCACATCATTACTTGAAAAGAGCCAAATTTACGCTTTCTGTTTGTGTTGCGGTCGGTAAATTCGTTTGCGATGGCAATGGTGGAAAGCCTGTCAGTTCTTTCTCTGTGTATGTTTAAAAGTGTTAGGTTACTAAATCGTTCCTGGTTCATCCTTGAACGGAGCCATGTTTTTAGCCTCCGAGCAGTCGAAAACGATCTTTCACCGGCTTCACCGGTTGCCGGATTTACGAGAATGAGCTCACATAACGTGATAACTTCTTTTATTACATTCATTTTGAAATCACTGGTGATCCTTGCAATCTGATTGGATCTCAACAGTGCAATTTATTCCCAAATTGCACCATTTGTTACTCTAAATCTGTAACCGATCAAAATGAAAGTGAAATAATACTAACCTATCAAATTTCATGGATAAGCAAATATCATGAATATTGAGAAAAAAACTGTGATTTCGAAATGGCTGTAATAAAGTGGTAGTTGAACTTCGTGGCATGCAATTTTGGTTTGAAATCATACTTGTGATTTCAAATCGAACTCGCGCTGCGCGCTTGTACGATTTTGAATCACGCGTATGATTTCAGACCAAATTGCACTCCACTCAGTTCAATTACCATTATTTATCATTTCCCGTTCTGGGTTGGGTAGCTCTTTAACTTTTACTATGATGTCGTCAAAACACGAATAATCACCATCCTTCAGCAGCACTTGTAAAATTTCCATCTGGGCAGTTAACATTGAAATATTAACATCATCGTTATACAGTTTTTCCATAGACTTTAGCTCTTCGGATTTGTCCTGCCAATTGAGGGTCTTAATTAAGAGAGACTCAATCTTCGCATACGTATCAAAGCTTGACTGGTCGATCAAAACGCTGGTCAATAGCGTTCATCATAAAGTCAAAAGCTTCAAACTATATTCGCCTATAATAGTGTTGTGCGGTAACAGGATATGTTGGCTCTCCAGTGCCAATTTCAATTCTTCTCAGCGCGCGAGTTCTCCTTGGTAACTATGGTCCTGTCATGGAGGGATAGCTTTTACTTTTCAGTAAAACTACATCATAAAATGATCTGAAGCTCGTATTTCATAATTGTAACGACTAATACTTCTTTCTGTCTATTTATCTGCGTGTTTGTCTTTGCCAGTAGCTCTGGTCACTTTCGAATAAACGATTTTTGCTATTTTTGGCTCCGTTATTTTTGTTAAAATATTTTTTGTTTAATGTATTTTTATTTTTGCAAAAAAGTGGGGAAGAGGGGGGCTAAAGCTCCTCCAGCCCCTCCCTCTGTGCGGTCCCTGTTTTAGCGTCCTCTCTTTACGCGCGCCAAATGCGCGGCTTAAAACAATGCAAAGCCAACAATGTTTTAAAAACTCTCTTTAAGAAGAGTTTGATTTGAATTTGTTTCGGTTGTTCCGTTCGTTCTTTTCCGACAGTTTCGGTTGTTTCGCAGGTTTTGGTGGTTTCGTTCCGGTGGTTCCGGTTGTTTCAATGGTTCCGTTCTGGTGGTTTTGTTCTGCTGTTCCTGGTTTTAGCACATGCCGATTTTTAGAGCTAAATCCAAACAGCTGCCACTTGATTGCACCTGAGGGACTGTTTCTCGACCCGGACTAACATAAATAATTCGTTTAACCTACCGAAAAATAAAGAAACGAATAGTTATATTAATGTATTTTCTTTGAGGAATTTTGCGGACGAAACACCATGATGGAGATGCTGGTACACGTTTTGTTCAGATATGCAACCGAGATGCTTCACGGCTATTGTTACGTGAATATACCCCTGATTATTATTTTTGGGATATTTTATCTTTAAAGATGGACCATTAAAAAAGTGATTTGGGGGTGGGGGGATTTTCGGAGACAAGATTTATCCCGTAGGGTGTTTCAAAATCTGTCACGCAATCGACAATAACGCCCTGCATCAGTCGGGTCAGTGAGCTCTTATCAGCTCCAGTTCCAACACTCCAACACTAAAACAGATCTAAGTATGTCACAGATGTCTCAACAACTTACCCAGGCATTTGGTTGATGAGCTGCAGCGTTTCTTACATTCACATATAATTATAGGCAAATTTGACAAAGGAATTTCTGAAACGTTTACATCAGATCTAGTTTGGACAACAACTCGGCTTCATTCTGCCGCTTCAAGTCAATCCTTGCACCTATTCGACTCCATTATATAGTGGTAAGTCAAATTCATTATCAAATGAAATATGGAATGAGAATATTAGTTAATGTGGAGCACTCATTTCAATGTAACCGATGCGACTAGTCAATGTAAACAAACACTCTGAGGTCAATTAGAGGTCACTTAGTGAAAAATTTCTTCAAATTGGTCGACTTATTCTGAAGCGCTCGCTAAAAAACCCAACCAAAATTTTAATGTACATTAAAACACTATATCTCGAGACTTCAAAACTAAAATTTGGGGCAATTCGGAGAATTCCCATAACCAGGAGCTCGATTTCAGTTTTGCCTATAAACTTTCGCATTCGTAAGCTCTTGTCAACTGGCCATTTAGAAAGCGGTTAACAAGCTTGATTTTACACTTCAGAATCGGAAATCTGTCGTAAATAGGATGCTAGATGTCCATTTTATAGAAATTAAGTGTTAGATTGCCGATAGGTTGACATGTTTGGTTTCGCGAAGCAGTTATTTCGGCCGGTCTATTTTCCCATGTGAGGCGGCTAATTTCAGGCGTCAGACGGGCGAAATCAAAAATCTCAAATAATTCCAAATATCGGCCGTATTTCGGAAAATAAACCCCAGGAGGTTTGTAAACTCGTCAGTACCTCTCTATAGACTTAAAATGAGGGTAGGTTAGGTTTTCAACTGTGGCCACGAAATTTCCGTTTTGCTCGATTTTCCTGTGCATGCTCTCTTAAGCATCTGTCAATGACCCATTTTTGAAAATTGATGTTTAACAACTGCATCGTGCTGTATGGATGAGGGGTGCCTGGGAAGTCCAGGGGCCTGCACTGTGACCAGCCAGCCCCTAGACAGTACAACGCTCCCATGGCTAGCAATCCCCACAACCCATCCATGAGACCCCGCACCAAGATATCCAGGCACCTGTCACACTGAGTTAACAGTGGAAAGGGGATAGGGAGGGAAGGGGCAGAAAGGGGAAGATAGAATGCTCCAAAGCTCCACAGAAATCCACTGACAAACACACCATAAGCAACTCCAGCACTGTAATTTGTGCATACGCTACCATTAGCTACTGATGCCCGCCTGACAAGCCAGCATCTCTTTGTTGTTAACTTAGTTAAATTGCATTTAAATTTAGTTAAATGTCATTTAACAAAGTTAACCACCACGAGCTTAGCAGGCACCTCTGGCCAGCGGTAATCTGTTCAAGTGTAGGCTCACATGGTTCGTTGCAGCTACGTTTTTTCCTACAGCTCGTGTTCTTGTGATTTTCTAGCGGTCTTCTACAAGCATGCAGCGTTTATCGTTTGGCACTTCTTAGCGGTTTCTTCGCCTCTCAGCAGCTCCAAGCTGTGTTTCTCAGCGTTCCCTCCCCCCACTCCCCTCCCCCCCTTTTTTCCTTCCACTGATTCATGCAGTGTTGACGGGTGCCTGGAATGGGGGCTCATGGCTGGGTTGTGGGGATTTGCCAGCCATGGGGGCAGTATTCTATCTAGGGGCTTGCTGGCCACAGTGGAAGCCCCTGGATACCCCAGGCACCCACCTTCAATTTTAGCAAGGCAGTGGTTAACTACATTTAAATTCACCTAACGTCTTGCACATTATATGGGAGGAACTTTTCTTGAATTGCTAAGTTTCCATTTGTGGCTAAAATTGTGGTTATAGTGTGTAGGGGGATCCTATCAAGAGGGGTAGCTGGTAGATCTTTTTAAATACAAATAGAGAAAAGATCTACAGCACTGTAGCTTGATCATTCTACATTGTTTGGTTCACCACTAGAATCAGAATAAAAGTTTACTTAACTAATAAATACTGATAAAAGGTATTGATGTAAAGTTTGTATTGTGCTATAGGGGCATGCTGAAGGAGAGCTCTGGGCCTTAGCTGTGCATCCCAAGAAACCGATGTTTGCAACTGGCAGTGATGACAGGAGTGTTCGTCTATGGAGCATGTTGGATATGACATTGCTAGCAAGAACTGATCTGGATCAGAAGGCACGCTCTTTGGGTTTTAGCCCAGATGGCAGTCATTTAGCTGTTGGACTTGGAGATGGATCATTCATGGTTTTAAAAGCTAGGTAACCTACATTACATGGATGGCCACTATACCAAACAATTTGAAATTATGAATTCCCAAACTTTTAGTCTCAAACTGAAGACTTAACTTTTTGGCCAGTCAGTCAGTGTCTATCAGACGTCTGTCTGTCCGTCCATCCATCTGCCCATCTGTCTGTCAGGCAGGCAGGCAGTCAGGCAGTGAGTTAGGCAGGCAGGCAGGGTGGTATGACTGTTAGTGGGTGGGTCAATCAGCAAAGCATTAGTCTGTCAATGAACCAGTGTTGTATTGGCCAGTCAGTCTTTCAATGAAGTCTTCAGCCAGCTGATTGTTGGGTCTGTCAGTTGGTAAATGTTTGTGCTCTAATTTATTTCTGACAACTGCAAAAATCTCAGCTTTGGTGTATTTGTTTCATTTCCAGGGATCTTTCAGAAGTTAGCCACATAAAGGACCGCAAAGAAGTCATTCATGAATTAAAATATTCTCCTGATGGTCAACACCTTGCTGTTGGATCCAATGATAACTTTGTTGACATCTATTCTGTAGCACAGCGATACAAGAAAGTTGGGGAATGCAAAGGAAGCTCTAGTTTTATCACTCATTTAGACTGGTCTATGGACAGTAAACACTTACAAACTAACTCTGGTGCCAGTGAGAGATTGTTCTTCAAGATGCCAAGTGAGTGTTAAAGTGCACCTAACCCCGAAATATATATTTTTTTGCTAAAATAAATCTTTGCACCTATTTGAAATGCATTAGCCTTTTTTAAAACTAAATCTTGACTTTTTATAGGCTGTAAAAATTATGAAATCTAGCCATCATCTGTCACATGACCGAGCTAGTAAGGGGCGTTTGGCTATTCCCCAGTTGACGTCACAAACTGATTTGCATCATGGTAAGTCTTTCTAAACATGCATGCGAAACAGTTTGTGAAGTCAACTGGGGAATAGAGCCACTCCCCCGCTGACTTGGTTGTGTACCAAATGATGCTTAGTTTATCATAAGTTTTGAAGCCCAGAAAAGTCCAATGTTGGAAATAAAGTCTATTAAATGTTTTTGGAATAGGTACAAAGTATTAATTAGTGGAAAAAATAACTTGGGATTAGGTGCACTTTAAGATTAAAGACCACAGTCAAACTTGTATCAGTCACCCTTATGAAATGGCCAAATGACTGCTTAACGCATGAGTTTGAACCTATCTTTGAAACAGGCCAGAGGGAATGTGGATTGATACATGTGTACTAAGAGGACTGAATTCGACAACTTGTGGTTCCAAATAATTGCTTGTCAGTTCAGTGTGAAATTACATTACTTTCTAAGTGTTGTGTAAGTGGAGTACTCTGAGATTGTTGGAAACCTTGTTGTTGTTATTATAATAATAATAATAATAATAATAATAATAATAATAATAATAATAATAATAATAATAATTATTATTATTATTATTATTATTATTATTGTTGTTGAGTTTGTATTTTGGGACAACCTGATTGTTTGTGATTTAATGTAGTATACAAGTTATATAAGTCCCCTTGGTTAGGTATGAGGAATGTTTTTTACAGTAGCTCTCTTAGATTACCATTTGTCTAGTTTATTTAAAATAAATAAATCTTTGATTTTGTATTTCCATCTAAGCTGGGAAGAGAATCACCAACAAAGAAGAAATAAAGACAATTCACTGGGCCACGTGGACAAGTGTCCTGGGTGTAGAGGTGAATGGCATATGGGAGAAGTACACAGACACTAATGACGTTAATGCTTGTGATGCCAGCTTCCAGAATGAGGTTTTAGTCACTGGGGATGATTTTGGGCTTGTTAAACTTTTTAGATTCCCTTGTCTTAGAAAAGGTGACTTTTAGCATTGTATGATGCTTGTTTTCATTAATTGAGAAAAATATATCTCATCACAGGCAGTTCAGTGTTAGCAGCCCACATCTTAAGTGGGATTATCTGGATATCCAGGAAATCCAGGCATAGTGATAACAACAATACATTTGCAACACCCCTCTGAAGTAGAATTTTCACACAAGTTAATTGACCTTTCGTAAATGTAAGCTGTGGGTATTTACAATTTAGAGTAATAGTTGTTTACATGGAAATTTTTCCTCTAGGAGAATATTAGATACAAGCAGTTAGTTGACTAAACTTGTAGTTGATGTGAATAATTTAAGCTATTTAAGATTATTATCCCAAACTCTGTTGTAATATTAGACTGGAGACAAAAAGTCACTTTTAATTAGTTTTTTATTCATAGCTGGGGCTAACAAGGTTTCCATATTTCAGCTACAGGGTTCTCATTAAGGGCCGGGGTCCGAGGATTTTCCCTGGAAATTCTGAGTCCAATCCCAGCTACCTTGTGAGAAAAAGAGCATAGTGACCATACCACAATGGCTGGATCCTCCGGCTACTTTTTGCAGAAAAACGCCTACTTAAAAAATTAGTGACAGTCCTTAGGATAGTTTCATCGAGGACCATTAAAATAATGGTCTCCATTTAATTCCCTCATAGGTGCTAAATTCAGAAAGTATGTCGGACATTCAGCTCATGTAACAAATGTGCGATTTTCACATGACTTGATGAGAGTAATTAGTGTTGGTGGAGGCGATCATGCAATCTTTCAGTGGCGTTACTTGCCTGACGGTTCCCATGGTGATGATGGTGATGAGGCTGATGGCGGTGCTTATCTGGAGTCTAACAGTGATGAAAGTGACTCAGAGGCATCAGATGCCGATGAACTTGACAGTGACATTGAGAATGTAAGTCACTACCTACTTACAATGAAATGCTTGAAAAAGTACAGTTCAACGCCTATTGAGCGGCCACCCTCGGGGTAATGGATAGTGGCCGCTTAATAGAGGTAAAAAAACAGTAAAAGAACCATCATTGGGACTTTGATAATTAACCAGCTAATAGGCTATGGCCTTTTAATAGGTGGCGCTTAACTGAATTTTTTTGAGTTCCAAAAAATAATTAGAATTCGGTAACATTTTCCAGAATTCTTAACTAATGCCAGAGTAGGGGAAAATTTACATGTACAAGTGTAAGTGACTTCTCAAAAGATTTTCTTCAATCTCACGGATTGGCATGCGAGTTAAAGGGGGTCATACTGTGTACTTATTGACTGAGTGGGAGGGCCGGCTGGAAAATATTTGACTAGAGGTCATGTTATACAGTCTGTGTGCCATGACTGAGGGCAAAATATTTTCCTGTCTGACTTGACCTAACCTGGCTCAGTCAATAAGTGTTTTATCATATGACATCTTTAGACTCTAATGAGCACTCAGAAGATGTAGTTTTCATAAAAAGCTACAAATTTCCACAGAAAATTATCCAATAAGTTGTTTCTATTTTCCGTCTGGTTGTAAATTAAAATTACATGGTTAGATGAGGGGAAATCCTCTAATATCTTACAAGTGTTCCTCATATGTGGATTTTTTCAATAGTTTTACAATGGAACATGCACGTGGTTGTACAGGTTATATGATAAATTGACTTATATGATATCCTTGATGGGGCCTTGATGTTACAGGAGATCTTGCCAAGGTCTTGTAAGCTTACTTTACTCAACTACCAACAGGTTGTAATGGATGTGAAGCATAGTGTAGCATGTAGTTGTCAGTGACACGTCAAGGCAGTATAACATGGAGTCATAGTGATGAAAGAATTTGATAAAGGCTTGTAGTTAATGTTTGGTGGAATTTGAAGTATCTTTTGTGTCTTTAGGAGCGTCAGATTGATTATGGAAGGACCTTGTACCGCGAGGATTTGCCAGCACTGAAGGAGAGAATGAAACTGTCGAAAGGTGAACAAGAAAAAGAAGAGAATGTACCACGTCAGAAACCTCCCAGTGAAGGCCTGAGATTGGAGTTTGTGTTTGGGTAAGAAACTCTATTTTGGATTACACCATGATCATAGTACTAATTTTTAAATCGAAAAAAAAAATCATAGACATAGAGAACTGATTTTTGTTAGAAAAAGAAGTGAGAACATAGACATACTAAGTGTTCTGAATTACACCCCAACTGCTCAAATGTACACTCACCAGATTTTGTTTGTCGCTTTTAAATGTGAAGCACACAAGATTCCCAAAGCTGTTGTTCATGTTTTGTCTAGATCTCTTTGTCTTGTTTCCCTGTCAGTTGGAATTTTTGGTTTTGAACTATTTTCAATTTCTTTAAACTTCTCGACCTTCTCGCTATGATTTCTTGATTCCATATCATGGAGGACCTGTGTTGCTGTGGAAATTTTTCAGTTAAACTCATTCTTTTCTTAAAGTTCTCTTGGATTCATTGGAACTTTAGCCTCCTTCGCAGCTGTTGTTTGTGTCGATCCTATTCTCCCTCCCCACCAACGTCTGCTGAACCGAGCCAGACATTCCATTCCCATTTTGTCTGAGTATCCAGTCAGGAGGGAGAATAGAACCAACACAAACAACGGCCGCAAAGGAGGCTACGGGAACTTAGCCACCAAAATTTAAAAGCCACGATGTGATTGGTCAGTTCCCGGATTGGAATGTCCGGCTCAGTTCAGCAGACTTTGGTGGGGAGGGAGAATAGGACCGACACAAACAACGGCTGCGAAGGAGGCTATTGGAACTTTTGATCTTTCACTTTTCAGCTACCGAGGGTATGACTGTAGAAACAATCTGTTCTACACGCAGAGTGGTGAGATAGTGTACCACGTAGCCGCTCTTGGAATTGTGTATGATCGTGAGCATCACAGGCAGAGATTTTACAGTGCACATACAGATGACATCCTTTGCTTGTGCCTTCATCCTGTGAGGGATGTAGTTGCCACAGGGCAGGTAAGCAGCAAAATGTTGATTATTAGCTAAAAGAACAGTTCATTGTTTAAGGTCGCAAATACTACTCTGATTGGCAAACCTGAAGGGAATGTAAATTGAAGCGAAATAAAGATTACTAAAGGTGGTGAGGTAATGGAATGTGACACGGCTATCTTAACATAGTTTTTTTATTTTATTTATTTATTTATTTATTTATTTATTTATTTACCAAACCACAAATAGCATTATTATAAGGAAAACAAAAAAGATCGAATGGATAGAAGTCACAATGGCGAGGAGACCTAAAGGAAACTATGAAGCTTATGTTAATTAGGCCTCCTCAGTTATTGTTTTACAAGATGAAATTTTGAAAAAAGAACATGACGACGGATACAATTACAATAGGTTATAAGCTGCAAATAAAGCCAACACCTAATCACATTATATCTAAAACCACTAATAGTTATTACAAATAAACGCCTTAAGTGCTTTCTTAAAGGAAAGTTTCGCATACACAGATGAAATGGAAGGGAAACGTTAATGTCAGAATGTAATTGATGAGCAGTCAATATCCCTACTTCACCCAAGAAGGGTTTTGAGTTGGAGCCCCTTCCTATTGCCTCTCAGGAAATTCCAATTTATCTTCATACTTTCGTCATACTTTTTGCGGTTCGAAATTTCCAGCAACTCTCCGTGCTGAAGGTATGGATATTTCCTGGAACTTCTACCCTCAGAATCTATCTCCTTCTCTTCCACAAGTCAGCCTGAGGGAAAGATCAGTTAGGAACATTTATCTTGCAGTCCCCATTTCGTATTGTAAATGACTTATTGCTGAAAGCTATGAGAGGAAAGTCGTTGAAGTTGACTGCTACGCATTTTCATTCTTCAGGTTGGACGGGACCCTGCCATTCATGTATGGGATGCTGTGAAGATGGACACCTTAGCCATACTCAAGGGACAACATGAGAGGGGTGTTTGTGCTGTAGATTTCTCAGGTACTGCACCTGATAACGTGTTGTTTGCTTTTCAAAACAAGACGCTCTGTGAGCATTTACTCGGGATACCTTTGTGATGCAAAAGTCGGACGCACGCTTTCTGGTTCTCAAAAACTGTCCGGCTAATGGTTTGCTTTTGGGTTCACACAAGGCCTTTTTGTTTACGTACGAGCAAAGTGCGTAAAACTGTTTTGAGAGTTGCCATCCATATTTGTTGTTTACCTCTAAATATAGAACATTGGCGGCCAGAAACCAGTGAAAACATCTGGAGTTTACTTTGGCTGTCTCAAAACATTTTTTTCTCTCTCTGCTAAACTTGAAAACATTCGCATAGACACTTCTCTTAACATATTGGTTATTGAGAACTCGAAAACACAAGGCGAATCGATATTTCCGTGTATGTGACGCGTTGCTCAGAAGCAATCCAGATGTCACACATTGTAAAAAAAATTCGAAATTCAAACTGCTCTATTTTTAAAACAAAGCATGTACCGAGCTGAAAACAGGCCAGCAGATATATCTTTAAAATGCCATTTACCTGATGAAGGTAAAAACTCTATTTTTTTAATTTTAGTTTTTTCCTGACGCCACGTGAAAACCAAGAGTTCGCAAACTTGTCTCTAAATATAGAACTGTCACAACGATCGAGTTGTGATATTTTTCTGATCGATCCGCATGTGCGAGGCTTCCAACCTTTTCTTAAATTCGGCAAACGTTTTCACGCGGACAAACTCTACTGGATTAAAATCTTCACAACTTTACAAAGATATGTGCAGGAAAATTTGCTCAGGTGGTTCGAAATGGATTGTTTAACCATGACCGCTCACTTGGGTCAGGTAGTGGAAGGTGTCACATCGTACAAAAACAATGGTATGCAAATTTGTGAATTTTCTTCATTGAATACGTAAATGACGCCACATGCTTTCTATTGTGCATTGATCAATGAAACACCTCCACGTGTTCCTCTTGTGCATTTGGCTATCTCAGCTGCAGTGCCTTCACGTGGTTTGCGGAGGTCTCGTGAATCTTTACAGACTCCAAACGAAGTGAAAAACGCATTTTTCTAGTTAATACTACTGTCTAATTTTGATGCCGTTTTGTCTTGTAAATTTTGCCAAATCTTATGCCCCCAGTTGCAACTGTTTGCAATGATGTGTTTCTCTCTTTTTTCCCGTTGGAGGCGGCAAACCACCTTCCAAATATAGCTACATCTTGTTTTGATTAGCTTTCGTGAACGTTTTGCGCGAATGCAGTTCTAAACAAATACCAGCAGTTAACTACAGGAAAATTGAGCCTCTAAACGTTTCATGGAAAATACCGCATCATCATCATCATCATCATCGTCATCAAAGATGGCGTCCAAAATTATGATTTCATTGCAGACGAAAGTTGCATCAGGGGCGTAGCGAGGTTTTTGAATAGTTATAGGCCTGTTTTGACGCGTGAGTCGTTATAATGCCGAAGGCGTGTATAGAGCGCTGAAGCTGCTCCCTCGGACATTTTTTTACTGAAACCTCTAAAACGCCATTTCATGCATTCCTCAGACTCGAAAAGTGTTTGTGAAGTCAAGCTATATACCCTGAATTTTACCATAATTTTGAACCAAAGACAAAAGTTTCATAACCCAGTATTCCATAAGCAAGAAATGACCGTTTTATTTGCCATGAATAAATCTGATCTGAATTCCCCTTTACCACGCAACACAAATTAATTTGAGAACGAAAACAACTATTCCTAGAAGAAACTGTCGATGGTTCCGCTTCGCCATGGCTGCCCAGGAGCTTCGCTGTCTTGCCATATGTAGCCGCTGGACGATTGTCAGTCGCACTTTTCATAGCCTGCAGGCTCCTAAGTTTTCCCTTGCTTTCGTAATCTCACCCTTACAGAGCGGTTGCGATCGTTTAATATAATAAATTGCGTTTCCTTTTTATAACGCTCGCGAAAAATTTCAGGCAATTGTTTCTCTCTCACAGCGACACAATAATATATAGGACGGGTAGGCTGAAAATTTGTAGGCCCAGGCCTACGGGCCTATAGGCTCACTACGCCTCTGTGCATGCTATTCTCCGTTTTCTGAAAGATTCGATTGAACGAGAAGTGATCAGAACGCAGGTATATTGTACATATTAACATGATATGGAAACTAAGAGAAAACATGCTCTGGTAGATTAAAGCTTTACTCGTCCAAAGGACGAGTTTTGGAGTTATTTTACTCGTCCGTACGACTTTTTAGTCGTCTCGGACGACCGGACGACTGCGAATATGTAACTCGGTATACCTGTAGGTATCTCGATTAATGCTAAGGTTATAACTTTAAAGCCCAACAAATGTAGATTTTCGCAAATTAACAGTTCAGTCATTTCTTATGTTTCTCAGGTGATGGAAAGAAATTAGCCAGTGTAGGGCTTGATGACAATCATGTCATTGTTGTGTGGGACTGGAGAAAAGGCGAAAAGCTTGCCACCACCAGGTATTAAACATTCTGCCCTCTGGCATCATCTTTACTCAAAGTGTCTGGAAAGAGTTTTTGTAACAATACATGTCTATTAAGTGTTTATTTCTCTGAGAAATGGCCCTTCTCATAATTCACAACAAACGTTGTTTGGATACCTTGATGAACAATGCTTACTTTTTCTTCACTTATGATGATTCGCCAATGATGATTCACTTCCCCAAACAGGTTTGTTTAAGACCACTCTCGGCCTTGCGCACCGTGAGACGAGTATAAAGTACAGGTCGTATTCCACAGGTCACAGGTACAGGTCACTGTTTTATTGATTGGTAACTAAGCCAAACAGTATCTCCTCAATCTAAAAGAAAATTTGGATAGTGATTAGGGCTAGGACACACTTTTGGGCTTCTTTATATATCTGTGGCGTGGTAATCTGTATGTTGACCTGTGGAATGTGACCTGTACTTTATATGATCGCAACTCAGGTCTTTCCTTCCTTAGGTAAAGGAAAGTGGCATGTCCTGCCATAAATTTGAGGGCGTCCGAGTCGGAACTTAAGCCTATTCCCTAAATATTGTTCTTAGAGAAAATAATCTTAGAAGTTGTGGGGCACTTAAAGGAGCACTGTCACCGGGTTTTTGCTGTTTTTGGTTCAATTCTGCCAAAATTACTGCCTTTTATCTGTTATCGTGCAAAAAATGTTGCTACAGAATCAACAAGATGAATTCCAATCAAATTTTAGCAAGAAGAGCTAACCATAATAATTTTTTGGGTGATTTTTCAATGCATAGCTTGAAATTTTGAAAAAACTGGCAAGTTTTTTCAAATTTCAATCCATTTCCATCCTCGTCATCTTACACGGAATACAAATGTTTATGGTGTCAATGCAGTACTACAGTCTTTGGTAACAAAACTAGACCATTATTTTAAGGTTTCCACTGATGCATTGGCAGTTTTAAGCTTTTTAAAGTGATGGTACAATAGCGTGACACTGCCCTTTAAGTTTCTTTTGTTTGGGGGGGGGGGGGGGCGGGGGGATACGGAGATTCCTACCAATTGTCCTCCCAAGCCAAGAAAATGCAGAAGTGTCCCTAGACTTCCGTAAACGTCCGTGTATAAGCCGCATCCGTAGATAAGCCGCACCCCCAATTTAGAAGCGCAGATTTTGGAAAAAAATAAAAACAATAAAGTTTGAAGTTCCAGCAGAGTTGTATTGCTATAAACAATCAAGGATCGACAAACAATCAAGGTTTCGAAACACCGACGCAGAAGTTGTTGCCATCTTTCACATTCAAGTCTAAAGAAAGCGAAATTTCATTTGTCGTACCTTCTGTTTCGCTTGAATTTATGACATCTTCAACTTAAAATGCTCTTTTGATCCGATTTTTCAAGATTATCACTTCAGTGTCACTTCAAAACACGCCATAATATTGAAACAAAACGAACGAGTGCTTAGTAGCCAAGCTTTAAATGTGGGGAGAAGTCTGGGACAGAGCCTGGGCGTCCTCTGGGCATCTTGGGCATCATGCATAACATTTACCTCGCGAGTACTCGCGAACTTTGTGGTATTTTATCGCACGTGGCGGAAAGATATGCGTGGAAGTAACTGGCCGTAGACGTCACTGCAAACAGCTGTGTGGAGGAATGGAGATTCCTTGTAGGTTGGTGTTTAGTTGTTCGAGTAAAGTGAAAATTAATCACTTGAAAGAACTCCTGGAGAGTAAGATTCGCCGATAAACACGCGAGGACACAAACGGCTCCTTTAGGAGCCACCACTCACGAAAAAGTCAATGAACAACAGCAACACACTCTCAGTTTCTTTTATGTTTATTTCTTGACAACTTAAGAAGTTTATGAATATTAATTAGGATGTTTGAGAACTCCAAACGCAGATGCATCCGTGGATAAGCCGCACCCTTGATTTTGGGCTTCAATTTTGTGAAAAAAAGTGCGGCTTATACATGGACGTTTACGGTTTTACTAGTGGTTGTACGCACATACACCCTTGACGTGAAGCGTCCTGTAAAAGGGAAATGAATCATCAATGAATTTCATCTCTTAACAACAGGGGACACAAAGATAAGATATTTGTTGTGAAGTGGGATCCACATAACACTGAGCGTCTTGTGACAGCTGGTATGAAACATATCAAGTTCTGGACACAGACTGGAGGGGGCTTCACTTCCAAGCGTGGTACATTTGGCGATGCAGGAAAAAACGAGACAATGATGTGTGCAACATATGGCAAAGTTCCTGATTTGGTGTTCTCTGGAGGTGCCAGTGGAAAGGTTTATGTTTGGCAGGGAAACACTCTGAAGAGCGCAGTTCAAGCGCATGAAGGCCCAGTGTTTGCCATGCAAGTTCTAGAAAAGGTGACACGACTATTAACATTACCAGTTGAAAAGTTAAATTAGTGGATAACAAGACTGTTCTAAGGAAAAATTAGGGAGCCTATTAACATTACCAGTTGAAAAGTTAAATTAGTGGATAACAAGACTGTTCTAAGAAAAACTTAGGGAGCCCAAACGAAACTAAGGTTTAAGTTGCCAGGGGCCATTAGGCACTGCTGGAGCATAGCCCTGGGTAATAGTATATTCACTTTTTGCTATACTTAAGCAAAACGGCCTTTAAAACGTTATTTGCAATTTACTTGAAAACGCTCTTACAGATTGTTTTCTAATTTGGATTACAAGTAGCTGGACTTCTGTAGTTTGCACTCTTTAAGTTTTATTGTGATTTCGAGATAATTGGCCTTGTTCAAAATGAGCGGCCACGCGTTATCGTTGCTATGGTAACAGCTGTTGCTTAGGAACCAATGAGAAAACAAACTTTGATCATACGTCGAAAAGATGTTGTAGTGTCAAGGATATCGAAGCTTGTCTTCTATAAGGAATTTCGATTTCAACAGATACACTCCAAGGGCCCCCCCCCCCCCCCCCCCAAAAAAAAAAAATGGTGCGAGCCTCTTTAAATCTCTTTGGCTATACTATGCTAATCAAGGTATTTTTGAGAAATTATACTTGCAAGTTCATTTAGCATGCAACAGTACTTGTCCTGATAAGGATTCCCAGGCTTTATTTATTGGTACAGTCCCAGCAAGGGTAATGTATTTGCATATAGTACCTTAGGCAAGCCTATAACAAGATCACGAGTTTGTGTAGACTACCACTGACTAAATACGTTACACCCTGGTTGTCAGAAGATCAGTGGTTGGTGGCATCTGTGGTTACAGATTCTTGTCTGTTCCGTCATATTTTCGTGACTATTTTTGTTGGTTATGCACTTTCTGAACGTGAAATGGTTTGGCGTAGACTGCCATTGCACGTAGTCGCAGTGCAACGTAATGTGCTAAAAACGCATCATTGTATCTACATACTTGTGCTGGAAGGACCCAGTTTTGTAATGCAAATTGCAGAAAATTGCATAGATTGCTGGTAGTATAGCTAGTACAGTGTTTTCTAATCAGATGCTTTTTGCCAGCTTATAGCTTTTTTGTCGAAGCAGACACGTGTTTTTCCCCTACATCAGAAAGGCTGCGCCGGCGCTCCTCTCGCGTCGCGTCTCCTCGCAACTTCGCGCGCGCGCGCGTCTTTCGCCCGCCCCACAATCCATCGCCGAAATTAAGGACAACCCGTAGTCTACCTTTTTGTACACGCTAATTATTCTGAACAATATTCTTTCTCCTTATTGTAAGGGTTTTGTTACTGGAGGCAAAGATGGCATGGTGGCACTCTGGGACGAGAACTTTTCTCGTTGTCTGAAGAACTACAAAGTCACTCGAACAAGTTTGAGTCCTGGTCCACCGTCGTCCATACTGCTTGAAGATGCGCCTCCAATCCGTGCAATCACTCTTGGACAGGGGAGAATTTTAGTTGGAACTAAGAATGGAGAGGTACGTTCTACAAATGAAGAAAAACTGAAGCTTGATTGAGTGGTTTAAGACACTGCTTTTGTGGATATCAGTATCCAAAGGAAGCCCATTGGATGTAGCCTCCCACGCAGACGTTCTTTTGGATCGTCACGCAATCTCTCCTCCCCAACTAATTGCGTGACGAGCCAAAAAGAACGTCTGCGTGGGAGGCTATATTGGGTGTTAAGTTCTTTTTTTCTCGTAATGAATTTCAGATCATGGAAATCGACAAGAGTGGCCCCATCACTGTACTTGTACAGGTACGTAATTTCTTTGCGTTTACTAAGCGTTATTCGAGTGAGAATTTCATTCTTAGTTTTCGTCACAAAGTCTTACCTTATTCCGCGTCATTCTGTACCGAAGAGTTCTGCCGGAACCGAACGCGTTTCAGAATTTTAAACATTTAGAACCGCGGACCCTATGTCTTCTCCCAAGAACAGTGCATGTAGGTTGCCCATGCCCCTCTGTTAGATTTGCTACTGCCAAAGATTTCTCCAATGTTTGTTCAATACATGAATTTGTAATTTCTGAGTTGCTCGAATCAGTCTCTTTTCTATAGGAAATTTTGATTTCAACAGGTACACTCTAAGACCAAAGAAACTGATTCGAGCCTCCTTAAATACAGCATGCCGATTCATTTTGGATTGTGCCTGTTTGTTTTATTTTCCAGGGTCACTTGGAAGGTGAACTGTGGGGCCTGGCCTCTCACCCATCAGACGAGATATGCGCCACTGTCAGTGACGACATGACTGTGAGGATCTGGGATCTAGCTGATCACAGGATGAAGAATGTTCGTAAACTAAAGAAACCTGCTCGGAGCATTGCGTTTTCACCTGATGGAAGGGCATTGGCTATCGGTTTTAAAGATGGTACAGGGACTGCAACTATATGCATGAAAAATTAAGATACTCTTAGCAGAGAAGATCTTATACATTTTTTGTTTTCTCTCCCCCTACCTTTAAAGTCCCTAAAGCCAAGGCTAAACGATCAAGCATTTTCGTCCAACATCTTGTTTGCTAAACACAACGTTTGGTGGCTAACGACAACAACAACAACAACCATTTAATAAATGGACAAACAATGTTTGACCAATACTAGACGAAGTGAGTCCACAGAACTATTTTTGCGTCTTATCGCTGAAATTTCGACGTTATGTATTTCCCATGTTGCTTGGATGTATTTTCAAACGTATAGCTGCTGAAACTGTGCACATGAAAAATCGAAATAGTGGTAGCTGGAAAGCTGATTTAATACATACTGTAAAATTCAGGTTGTCTGTCCTGGTACCTTCAAAGTTCCTGGTACCTGGATAACATTCAAGAAGTATAGTCAAAACATTTAAAGGGAGGGAAGGATCAAATTTTTAACTATGTATCTACAAAGTTAGGGCTTATTTTTTTAAATAATAAAGGTCAATTACTATGAGCATTTTTCGACAATGTTGTCCCCTCACTGTTGCTATGATATGTCACAGGTAGCTTTCAAGTTGTCGACTCCACCACATTGGATGACATTGTTGCATTTCATCACAGGAAAGAAGAGATTTCAGACATAAAGTTCTCGCCTGGTAAGCGCGTGATATCAGAAAGAGTTTTCACCAACTTTTGTAGGTGTGACGTAGAAATCAACATGTAACGTTTTTGTTCGTTGTACGTAAGAGCGATTTTCTCTTGAGGGTCTGAAAACCAGAACCAAATAATCACTCTCGCCAATCACAACAGACGTAACCAACGCGATAAACCAATCAGAATACGAACAATTGCACGTAGCCAGCGCTAAGCGCGGTGAAAATGCGCGCGAAAAAGTCACAATTAGTTTTGGCTTTGCTTCTTATTGCTAAATCGAAACCAAAGCAAACAATTATTTTCGACACTCAGTTGAATACCGGTCTAATGTAGTTGGTTAGAATGGTTTTCAAATGAGTATCGAAAATAATTCTCGTTTTGCTTTGGTTTTGCATTGTTTCGTTCTGTGATTGGCCAGGAAAACTCACGCCACTTTCTCAACCAATGAAAAGCAAAACCAAAACCAATCGTGACTTGCACACGCGTATTTCCCCGCGCTTTGCGCCGGCTACATGTAATTGCTTCGTATTCTGATTGGCTCATTGCACTGCTTGCGTCTGTTGTGATTGGTCAGAGTATAATTACTTTGGTTTTGTTTTTACGACACTCAAAATCGAAGAAGTAATTTGCCGTTTCTCACAGGTCCAGTAACTAAGTGTTTGTCGTTCCTTTTGTGACAGGTCAAGGGAAATACCTGGCTGTGGCATCACACGACAACTTTGTGGATATCTATAATGTGCTGAGTAGTAAACGAGTTGGAATTTGTAAAGGAAGCTCAAGCTACGTCACACATGTCGACTGGGACTCAAAAGGTACATAACCGATCAATTCTATGGAGAATTTCCACGACATTTAACGAATCTTCCTAGTAGGGCACTATACATGTACTGCAAAAGTAAATTCAGAGGTGATGAATTGGCAAGCAAGTGAATTTGCCCTGTGTATGTTTCTGGCTTGGGAAATAGGGACACCGACCTCCTCTATTTAAAGTACTGGCCATTCTGATTGTGCCCCGAGAACTTTACAGCATGGTTTGCTTTTGTCATGGAAGACCTAGAAACTATTGAATTGGCGAGTCAAGCCTGGAAAGTTATGGAATTTAAGAGTGGGTCTTTTATAAAGAGCACGCAATCTGTACAAGCATCTAAAAACATTTGTTTTAATATTGCCATCAAATTCTTAAAAAGTTGAAACATAGCGGATCTTTGACCAGTGTTGGACATCTTTATGACAAACCTCTGTCAAACTTGATTTAAGGTGATGTTTTTTAATCCATGTTACATGAGACAACTTTTAACGCAACTTTGTTGCGGCAATATTAGGCAACGGTATGTTACACGAGACGATTTTTAACGCAACGTTGTCCGCAACGTTTGAGCCCATGCTCCTGCACGACAAATATTGTGGACAATGAGTGTATTCTGGTGCATTCTGGGACGACGTTGCGTTAAAAGTGTTCGGCGGGGGTGTTACACGAACGAACTCCAAGAGAATTCGGACAACAATGTTGCAGGTTTTTGAATCACTATCAAAAACCTGCAACATGTTGCCTCAACAAAATGTTGCGTTAAAATCGCCCTGTGCACCATGTTACACGAGACAACTTTTGACGCAACAATGTTGCGTTAAAAATCGGCTCTTGTAACATCACCTTTAAACTAACAGGAAATTCTTGGAACTTTCCAGGGAAGCTTCTTCAAACCAACTCAGGTGCGAAGGAGCGTCTGTTTTTCGAAGCTCCTCGAGGTACTCGACAGACAATAGGAACGAATAAAGCGAAAGAGATTGAATGGTTCACTTGGACAAGTGTTCTTGGTGAAGACACTACCGGAATCTGGCCACCACACTCGGACATAACTGACGTGAACAGCGTCGATTTAACGAAGGATAAGAACATTTTAGCCACTGGAGACGATTTTGGATTTGTGAAGGTGTTTGAGTTCCCAGTGAAGGTAAACGACTGCACTACGCTGCTGTAAGGCAACCGAAAACATCGCAAACTGTTTGGAAAGTGCTTAACAACAAACACCAAACAACACTCCTGGAATGTACTCCTCAGGAGGCTTCACTTGAATGGTCACACCTTACTATTTTATCCAAAGACTCCAAAGTAAGAACCACCTTGTACAGCATAATAAACACCACCACAGGAAAGTACTGCTCAGTAGCTTTCATTTGAATGGTCACACTTTAGCATGTTATCCACAGACTCAAAAGTTGTACAGCTTAATTGACAGCACCACAGGAAAGTAATACTCACTAGCTTTCATTTGAATGGCCACACTTAAACATTTTATCCACAGTCTGAAAAGTTAGGACAGCCTCATTTAGGCTAGTGAAAATACCCTGGAAAATACCCTCAGGCAGACTTGCTTTATCCCTGTTTGGGTACATGGTACGAGAAAACCTTCCATATTGTATAATTGGACTTTTAATTCTTTCGTGATTACATTTTGATTCCCCAGGGTAAGAACGCAAAGTTCAAGAAATACGTCGGCCATTCTGCTCATGTCACAAATGTCCGCTGGACAAACGACGACAGTCGCCTGATCTCGGTGGGCGGGGCCGACACGTCAGTCATGGTGTGGTCACATGCACGGGCGCAAGAACGACAAGATGTCGGAGGCGACAGCGATGATTCGGACACGGACTCAGAGGAAGAGGGAGGCTATGACAGCGATGTGGAGAAAGAGAAGAACCTGACTTACGAGGACAAGATTTATGCGAATCCTTTGCGCACCACTAAAGGAGTGAAACCTCATCTCAGGGAGAAACAAGATGAGGAGGAACACAGGTAACTTGCTTTGGTGGGCCGTATGTTTGCTTATCTACAATCTACTAGCGGTTGCAAACCTTGAAAACATGGGCGCGCAGGGCGCCCATGAACTATTTTGGGATTATGTACTGTGTTCCCTCGGTCGGCCAATCTCTGATGTACTTGAATTTTAGTGCAGAAATCGTGCAGGTGCAGTTTCTCGCGCGCTTGTTAACATCTAAAATGCTTCGTTCAGACAGCATTCGTGAGTTGTTCTGGAACAAAATTGATGCCAGAACAACACCTCGCATCAGAACGTGGGGTCCCTATGTTTTAATCACGTGGAACCCACGTGATGGAGTTATGAAAGAAACCTGGTTCCGCACGCCAGCTAGAAAAAACATCATGCAATAAAAGTAGTTCTCCCTTTTCCAACCCAACTGCTGAAAACTGGTGGAGCGAGATTTAAGGTATGTTGTGTCAGTTAATTAATAGAAGATTCAAGTACTGACTCTTAGTTTGTCTGCTTGTGCTAGACCCGCCGTTAGTCGTGGCTCTAAGGCTCCACCTAAAGTGCGACAACTGGACCGGCAAAGAGACTCGGGAAAGAAGAGAAGAAACCAATCGATACAAGTTAGTAACTTGCTAAACTCGTTTGGCCTTTACTGTAAATTACGTCACGACTGGCTATTATTTTTGAAATTTGAACGGAGTTTTGAGATTTACGCTTTAATTTTAGGGCCTGTTAATATGATCTCGGGTACCCGAGACAACCCTCCCCCCCCCCCCCCCCGAGTTACCCTGGGGGAGCTATTTTTCGACTTATTTCTTTGAAAAGTTCTACCAACCGTTTACATGAGATGGGCGAGACAACTCGGGTAGGCGAGTTGTCTCGCCTCGGCAGGTAGGGTAACCCTGGCAAGCGGGACAACTTTTTCTCATGTAAACACTTTGTCTCGCCTACCCGGGACGAGACGGCCGAAAATTAAATATGCTGTTTGCGAAAAAAAAAAGTTATTTCGGTCCAATTTTCGGGTTAAAAAACGCAAATTTATTTCAAGGAATTATATTTTAAAAGCCAGCAGCCACAGTGATCAGATAGAGCGGGGAAGAAACTGATTCAGAGCTAAGTACGAAGCTAGGTTACGTGACATGTTATAAACTTCGAATTGGCTGATGGCTCACTGATCCTTTTATAAAAGGAAGTATAGAAGCAAAAATGAACCTAGGAAGGAAATTTTCAATCAATATTGACGATATTCAATCAAAGAGTGACCAAATACAAAGAAAGAAGGGCAAATGAGGATTTGTAAATTTGAGACGTGCAATGAATAACTAAGTAGGGTCAACTTTGTCTCGGTCACGGAATTCTCATATAAACGCTCGGTAAAGTTGTCTCGGGGAGGAGGGTTGTCTCGGGTACCCGAGACCATATAAACGGGCCCTTAGACATTGCCAGTGAGATTCAGAGTTGTCATTGGAATTTCTTTGCTTTATCAGAAGATACGAAGGTGTGAAATGTGAGGTGCTTGAAAACTGTCAACTACTTTTTGTGTCTGGAAAAATTATTTTTCAGTTAATTCGTGCAGTGAAGAGAGAGTTCCGGAGAAATCTGCAAGAGTCCTTTCAGATGCCGCAAGTTGAAAATTAAAAATGAAATAAATAAAAAAATGTGTGCTTGAATCTTGCAAACACTCCTCGCGCCTGTCGTACATTAAATTTAAAGAAACCTGGAATTCAGCCAGTGGCTGTGTTCTATTTGTTCACAGGAACTTAATCTGGAGTTCATTCATGGCTATCGGGGATTTGACACCAGGAATAATCTGCACTACCTCCCTGACGGGGACATTGTGTACCATGCTGCTGGGGCAGGGATTGTTCTCAGCACTGCTAATGGTGTGCAGTCATTCTACCTTGAACACACTGATGACATAATCTGTTTGGCTGTCAATCAACATCCCAAGTTTAAGGTAACTAACCTTGCTACACACTTACAATATTTAACGTTTTAAAACCAACTCCTCCCGGGGGGGGGGGGGGGGGGGGAGGGGGTACTCCCTTATACGGGCTATATAGGTATGTCCGGCCCCAAAGGGTATGGTCTTTTTAGCCGTTTGATCTGAAATAGGGTATCGATTTTGATCATTTTGGTCTGAAATAGGGTATGGTTTGTGCACTGTAGTTTTGAATTGGGTGCGTTTCTTAGAAGAAGCTACTTCTTCTTCATTAGGCGATAAGACCATTAACAAAAGCCCCTCTCAAATTATGTTAACGCCAACCGTGTACGTGAAATAGGTCTGAAATAGGGTATCGAATTTTTGTTCAGGTCTGAAATAGGGTAGGGAAAATCGCAGATTTTGGTCTGAAATAGGGTAGGGTTTCAGGAAGCGGGCCGCAGGCCCCCGCGCAATTTTTCTGGGAGTATGCCCCGGGCCAAAACCAAAGAAGTAACTAAAAAGCTCCTTGTAATTACCAAAGGGGTTGAGTTAAAACTATATTTTGGCTGCAGAGCTGTCTATAGTATTACGAATTTGACTGAATTTGCTGTTTGAAAACACATCGACCACAATTAGCAAATAGCGGAATAAACCAGTTAGAACTCGGGGCTAAAACAGGTAGCTTGTAAGCGCGGGAAAACTTGCAGCCGTTGGCAAGCGCGGGAAAATCTTCAACCCGGTGCCAAGCGCAGGAAAACATATAAACAGTGCAGAGCCCGGGAAAACCGTACAACCGGCGTCGAGCACGAGGAAACACACTCAGTACTTGAAGGACTGGTGCAATGTCTGTAATCTTTGGACATTCACTCTTTTGTTTCTAGAACATTGTAGCCACCGGGCAGATCGGTGCAGAGCCGTGTGTTCATGTGTGGGACGCATTATCCAAGGAAACTTTATCCGTGATACAAGGATTTCATACCAAGGGCGTGTGTGCTGTGAACTTCAGCTGTAATGGAAAGCTTCTTGTCACTGTTGGCATTGATGCTGCTCACAGCATTGCTGTATGGAAGTGGGTTGAAGGTGAGTCAGTGCAATAGGGTTGCCACTGGCAGGGAAAAATCAGGGACAAAAAGATTTTTCTTTCAAGTGAGGCAAAAGTTGGGGAATACACCATTTTACTAATGATCGGTTCCTGGTGAATTGTGGGTAGATCCAGTCCTTTGTGGGGGAAAACGGCCATTTTAGAACGTAATTTGAAATTGTAATTTTGACTCTTTGCCCCCACAATTGCAAAGGACTGGATCTACCCACAATTCACTAGGAACCGATCATTAGCAAAATGGTGTATTGTGTATCAAGTCAGGGAAAATCGAAATTTTACCTGAAAGTCAGTGAAAAGTCAGGAAATTTAACTTTGTCCTAGCAATTAGGTTTGGGAAGGAGATTTCTTGTTAGTAGAGTAGAGGCAACGTCGTTTCAAAACATTCCTGCAAAGGAATTGATTTCGTGGCTCCATTGCTGACTTTCTTGCCCAAATTTGTGCCTTTGATGGTCAGTGAAAATTGGTTTGTAGTCAATAAAAAGTCAGGGAATTTTTTCTATCCCAATGAGTGGCAACCGACCATGTTATAAAATCACGGTTATTAGGCGGGGTCTTATCAAGCGTGCGAAGCTCCGTAAAGTCTTGGACACCCAGCTTGAGATTATCGTCAGCCCGCAGCTACCTACTACCTACAACCCCATACGAAATTAATAGACTTGCTAACAAGTCGACCTCTTGGCCGCTTGAGAACATGAACGACGGAGCTCTTGCTTAAACAGTCACCTTTGTGTTTGTACGGCTTTTTCCTCCTCTCTGTTCTGTGTGACGGGTTTTGGCTTTGCGAGCTCACACCTTGAACACAAACTGAAGCAAAAAGGTGTCTTGACAATTATGACTGGTAGTAAACAACTGGACATTGGCTGGTGGAGCAATGTTGATTTGAATTCTCGAATACTTGAACGGGGGAGCTTGGACAATGTACTGAACTTTCTTAAAGTGATTTGTAACCAAAATTTTGAACTTCTTTTGCCAGACATTTCGAATGGTTATATTTTCGAAAAGCCCAAATGCTTTCAAGGGGAGCAGGAACGGCGCAGTGGTGAGAGCGCTCGCCTTCCACCAATGTGTCCCGGGTTCGCTTCGGCGTTAAAAGTGGGCTGAGTTTGTTGAGTCTCTACTCTGTTCCGAGAGTTTTTTCTCCGGGTATTTCTGTTTTCCCTCTCCCCAAAACCAACATTTGATTTGATTTGGTTCTACACGCACGTGTTCTTTAAGCGCTTGTTGTAGAGCGAGTTTACAAATAAAGCGAAAATCAACGGTTTTCGCGCTTTCGCCATTTTTGTGCCCCGTCCGTAGATCTGACGAGAAGGACGCTTATTTGCTGTCTACTTGGCTTAGTGAGTACTTCTTTTCCATTTTCCAGGCAATAAACTAGCCAGCTCACACGGTCACACGGAGAGGATTTTTGTGGCGGAATTCAGACCTGACTCTGACAGCCAATTTGTCACGTGTGGTGTTAAACACGTCAAGTTTTGGACGGTGGCCGGTGGACAGTTGATGGGCAAACGAGGAGTGATAAACGCACCCCAGGGGGTGGGGGACGAGTCCCAGCTGAGGATGCAAACTATGCTGTCTGTTGCGTTTGGTGCGGTAAGAAACCTTACAAATGTTATAAAAAAACTGATTTGCATATCTGCTCGATAGCTATCTTCTTGTGCGAAGGGTGATCTCGAGTGTTCTCGAAAGTGATACCGTAAAAGCTCTATTAAGCCCCCCTCTCTAATAAGCCCCCCGTTTGGGAGTCGGTTTTTGTAATAAGCTCCCCCTCTCTCATAAGCCCCCCCCCTCCTTTTTGGGGCACGAGATTGTGTAATTATTCCCTCTTACGAAATACATTTTATGCGGCCCAGTTGGTTTGGTTTTAGACAAATATACAATAAAACACACAATACTGTTTCCTGCTCGGTATTAAATAATAAACTTTGACTGCAGTTGTTTGAGATTTGTACAGAAACTATTTAACACGAAAAGGGCGTGTTCAAAGATTTGAAATAAGCCCCCCCTCTCTATTAAGCCCCCCTTCAATAAGCCTGAAATTAAATAAGCCCCCCCCGGGGGCTTAATAGAGCTTTTACGGTAGTTCTAGCATGGTGAATTTCCGTGAGAGATGATTGAGGTCACCAGATGGCCACGTTTCGACTGCGTAGAGCTGGTGTTCATCAATAAATCACTTTTTCTTTTCACGGCATTTTTCTTTTGTAAAAGGAAGTGCATTGGATTGCAAGTAAAAAAAAAATGAAATTCAGTCCAACGTAGTGGAGACGGTTGCAAGCATGCACATAATTATGTAACCAGAGACAAAGCTGGAGTCGCCTTTATAATTGTTTGGGGCAATCTCACTGTTTTAGAAAGAAGTGAGTTGACCTTTCTTAACGATTTGTTTTTGCCTTCTGTGTCAAGTGTAATTATGCTTTTTTGTGTAGAATTGACCTCCCTTGTAATTTAGTGTTATACACTACCAAAGGGTTTAATAAACTGACTATTATTATTATTATTATTATTAAAAATCTGTCAAACACCCTGGTTCCGTTACCCGAGAGGGTTAATAAGTGCCCATCTTTGGATTTTTTTAGGATAACCTGACATTCACTGGCGCCATGAATGGAGATGTGTTCGTGTGGTCAGGTCATAAATTGGTTCGGTTGGTGAATCGTGCGCACGGTGGACCAGTGTTTACTATGCACACTACTCTGCGGGATGGACTTATCATGACTGGAGGAAAGGAAAAAGGGTGAGAAAAGGAACCTTGAAATTCTGGATAGAAGGCTTGGACTTTTATCTGTTCAAGGAATTTTGTAGGGTCTTATTTTTAAGGAGGGACTGTTTTCGGAAGCGGTGGTTGGGGTGCTATGGGAATGAATGAAGTGGGTTTCAAAGCCGGTCAGTTTTAACTGTAATATTCGGAGGGTTCGCTATGGGCCTCAGGACTTCAGTGTCCGAGGCTTTTTTTTTTTTTTGGGGGGGGGGGGGGGGTGGCTGGCGGGGGATTTGGGGATTATATTCGGGGAAGGGGGGGTTGGGCTTCTCTTAGTGCCCTTAGACACTTGCGTTCCACCTTGCCAACCAAAGAGACCCACTAAATTTTCATCAACTTTTGCTTCATTACAAAGTGTATTACCAGTTTATTTGACTTAATATTATGTGTTTATTTCCAGTAACTCCAAAGAGGGCGTTGCCATCAAATTATGGGATCAAGAAATGAAGCGGTGCCGTTCTTTAAGCCTGGGTCCTGGACCCTGTGTTGTCCGTTCTGTTTGCAGAGGAAAGGTCAGTCGAGTTTCAGCCCTGATGCTTCACGTTACTTGCATCGTCTCAACCTTCTTCTTCGTTCTAGAGTTGGGGTTACTCTTTTCTGTAGAATGTTGGACAATAGGCTGATACTATTTGTATTTCTTTTCAGGGTAAAATCCTCGTAGGCACAAAAGACAGTGAAATAATTGAGATAACAGAAAAGACCGCAGCATCTCAGGTGGGAGTGATCCCCTACGCTTTTGTCTGTGTGCGTTCGTTAGTGGTTTAAATAGCATTTGTTTGGCTAGCTGTTGAAGGGTGCTTTGTGTTTCGTTAACTGGGCCTTATTATATAAGTGGCTCTTTCAGCGGTCAAGATGAATCAATTCTCCTGCAGTGATTGGCTACCCGCGAGGTCAAGATGGAGCCATCTTGACCGCTCGGGATAGCCCGTTCGTCCCGCGTTTTACTGTCTTTTAATAGCGTCCTTTGTGCCATATAATAAATCCTTTATTGACCAAGCTTGTTCGGTCAAGGTGGTGGGATATCGGCCTCGTTCTTTTTTTGCATGTTTATGGACCTCGACTTCGTCTCGGTCCATAAACACGCACAAAAAGAACTTGGCCCATATCCCACCATCTTGACCTCACGCTTGGCCAATAACCCGTATGTATGTAATAACATGAATCTTGCAAAGTGTTCTGACAATCGGTAGCAGTTATTTAGTTTTTCTCCCTTGTTTTATTTCAATTATTGATTGATTCATTGATGATTTATTTTCACCACGCGCACGATGGAAAGAAAAGAAGCCTTAGGGGAAACCTTAGGACTTAATACAATAAGGCTTTCTGATTGCATTGCTGGTATATGGATCAGTGGTAAAAAGGTTTTTACACGGTGAGACGGTTGACGTAATGACAGATGGACAAGTGATATACGGTTCAACAAACCGCGCAGATTTGCCTCGTTTCGCCTTGGTGCACAGTCGTTTGGTTTTGTCTGGCTCATTCTGTTATTCACGCTAGTTTTTATTAGGCGCTCGGTTTGTACTCTGTTGGCGCCTCTACAGTACAATAGTGAACGAAAAACCAGTTTCGAACCAGTTCATTATTGACGAATCATCTGCTGCATTGTATTCATATACCCAGACCCTTGTCCGTGGCCATGGCGAGGGGGAGATCTGGGGTCTAGCATGTCACCCCGACAGAGAGGTGTTTGTTACCGCGAGTGATGATCAGACTGTCAGGCTGTGGGACGTGGCCAGTAAGGTACGTTAGAGCTTGCTTCATTAGCTATTTACTGACGCAGTGAATGACGTTTTTAATTGGGACGTCGTGTCTTGTTTTTAGACCATGGTGAAGATGGCTCACCTGGGCGTGGCAGCTCGGTCAGCGGCCTTCTCTCCTGATGGTGAGCTGTTAGCTGTTGGTCTCAAAAATGGCGCGTTTGTTGTGCTGAAAACCGCTGACCTGAAGATGGTGGCTCAGAAGAGGGATCGTCACCAGGCCATTCAGGACGTCAGGTTAACTGAAATACAAATTTTGGACGACTGTCTTAGAATAATTAGAAGCGGACACAGAGTTAACCACCCGCATGATTTTCTTACTACGCTGTTCTTATAGGTTCAGCCCAGACGGTAGATATCTGGCTGTAGGGTCTGACGACAGCTGCGTGGATTTCTATGAGCTCCGTGATGGTCGTCCTCTGACCCGGTCAGGGTACTGTAAGGGTATACCCTCCTTTATTACTCAAATGGACTTCTCGGCTGATGGCAGGTTCATCCAAGTAAGCGACCCATGTGTGTTGTTGCTTGTCCTTTCATTTTTTAATTTTACACGCTAGTGTTTTTAACCATATATCCAACATCATGAAGAGTTGAGGACATGACCTTACGGAGAAATTGAGATGTGTACTGTGATGATGATGATAAACTCTATGACAAATGTCGTTTAAAACTCAATGATTTTGGTGATGCTTGTTGTCATGGATTGAAATATCGATATTAATTGTCTATTAGACATATATACACCCTGTTTTATTTTATTATTCACCACGCCCTACCTTTATTCATTTTTCCAAGGTTTCCACAGGTGCTTATGAACGATTAGTGTTTACAGTTCCCGGAGGGAATCCTCTAAGAGACAGAAAAGAAATCAATAGAATAACTTGGGCCTCATGGACTAGGTGAGTGGAAAGTAACACAAGCTACCTCAATTTTCAGTCTTACCGACAGCGCGTTTCACGCATTAACTGTCATTATGACTTTTCAGTGTCCTTGGTAATGAAGTGATTGGTGTGTGGCCTCGGAACGCAGATAAAGCTGACGTCAACTGCGCCAATCTTTCGTCCAGCGGTCTCTCCCTGGCTACTGGTGATGACTTTGGATTTGTGAAGCTGTTCGAGTTCCCAGTCACGGAGAAATTTGTAAGTTGTTTCACTAGGCTGATGTCATCCCGTAAATTTAAGGCGCTCTCCTTTAGGAGCATTTGTTTCATGTATTTGCTCGGCCCCACTAGCCTTTGTGTGCTATAAATACTGCTGAGGGAAATAATGGTCATTTTAGAATAGAATGCCGTTTCGCTTAGTCGTGCTTTGGTGGACAATTATTTCGATCACAGAATAGAGTGAGTATTCTAGGAACAGGTAAAACATTGTGAACTCGCAGTTTGTTAGTTCCCGAAGTCGATCATTTAATCTTATTGCAAATTTCACATTAATATCGTTATCTTTTATCGTTTCGTGAAGCCTTGTTTGTGTGGCGAAACGATGATCAAAAGCTTGTACTGTTTTTCGTCCTCAGGCCCCCTTCAAGCGATACGCGGGTCATTCTGCTCACGTGACTAACGTGCGATTTACTTGTGATGACCGCTTTTTGATCAGCGCAGGCGGCGACGACTGTTGGTAAGTGTAATAAAAACTATTACTTTGTGCAAATTTAAATCAGTCGGCATTCAGTTTTGTAAAAGGCACTTTTTCACATCTTCAGTAGGAGATACTCTCGTGTAAGCCCAGTAAGGAAGAGCTAGGTTTCCACGAGCTTTTCTGTAGTTCACTGGTTAGGACAACGAGTCCTACGTGCGGAGTACTCTCCTTGACATTTTGTTGTGCTTTTCTTCTGCAGCGTGTTTGTCTGGAAATGTAACTGATCGCGCCTGCTACCACATGGCTATTTGTTGACAGTGTACCGGAGGAAAAGATATCACCTTATACGTAATCCACCTAGGACACGTGAAAGGAGATGTAAGTGGGTGGAAGACATTCATTTCTCCGCCATTGGGTGTGCCAAGGAACATGAACTATTTGGATATTATAGTGTGAAAGTTCTTTGCGAAGACATTCTGGCGAGAAGGGGGTGAACTTTGATGCGGGGCGCTTCTTGCTTCTCACATTCCGTTGTTGTGTAAGGACTGAACGCTTTCGATGTTATGGTCTCAAACTAGGAAATGTAGTTAATTAACAGAAAGGACATTTTGTTTCTTTAGACGGTAGCGTTGTGTATCGTCCACAAACAAGTGATGTATTTAAAGGTATTTAAGTGGCCCGAGTGGAAGGGTGCCGCACTTGCTGTAAAGCCGCGGCTACTCGCCCGTTGTTGGCCAACACAGGGGAGGTGATTTTATTCAAACATTTTCGCGCTGCTAGTGTGATCCGAAATCTTATATGTTAGGCGCCCTTGAAGATGAGACGGGACACTTGCAAATCGCTCTGGTGGAACGAAATTTTCGAAAAATCGCGTCGCTTGTAGGGGAAGAAATTCTCTCTTGTGGCCGAGGCTTAAGGCTAAGTTATAAAATTATAATGGTTTAGAATATTTACAATTGAAACGTCAATAAATGATGGAACCGAATTAGTACTGTTGGTATGATTCAACCAGATATCACTTCGGAGTTGTGCTGAGTTGAGTCTTGGTGCCGTGCGCATTCAAATGCTTTAGCCTGTAGAGAAAAAGCCAATGAATCGACTCTTATTGGGTCGTAGTTTATTATATGGGCAAACTCTTGGTTAATGAGCATCCTTACTAGGCCATACAATTCTGCCATAACAAGAAGTCATTTCGATATTTAGAAATTGGCTTCTAGTAGTATACACTGATATCGATAGTCAGCATCTGCGGACGCATCGGTCTATGCATACACCACAAAACTTTCCATGGCCTTCAATCTGAAGGTGTAGACCTTGCATGAGAGAATGACTCCACTTTTCAACGCCCAACCTTTTCGCCTCCCTGTCTCCCTGCCCCGCCCCGCCTCCTCCAGTATACCCCCCGGAGTTAAGACATTAGACGTCATTTGTTTTGTCTGTACAGAAATTTATTAAGGTTGTTACAATTTTATGCTGACATTAAATCAGTCAGTTTAATTCAACGGCTTAATTGCCTATACGAAATTGCTCATACATAATTACAGACGGAACTCCACGTTGTAATTGTTTTTGGAGTTTTGTCCTCGTCGTCCTAATGCTATACCGTATTTTCTAATCACATCAAGAGCTGTGATACGGTTATTAATTACGTTTTTGATTTTGATAAGCTATTCAATCAATATTTTGATTATATTTATCATCGTTAATTCTAAGCTTTTACAAGTATTTTTTTTATATGCGAGACAGCTATCCATTTTTAGTATAAATCTACTAGCGTTCTCTCACGAATACCGTCCTGGTTTATTGGCTACACTTCTCGCTACCTATTCTATTGTTGATAGTAAGTAGCAGCTGTCAACAAAATGGTGGCCGCTTCGCGTTTTCGAAGTCTCTACGAGGAGGATTTAGATAATATACTTGTTTAGTTTTGAACGACTAGTAGAGTTGTACTAAAACAATTAGATTATTCGCTCTTGATTTCTCATCTAAGCCTATCACGCGAAAGAAATCTCGAGCTGATAATCTAATTTTTAAATAGTGAATATTTTATTAAACTAAAACGATAATTATGTAAAAAATCGATGAAAATTGAGGAAATTATACCGCTCTTCACGTACGTAAAGACACTAGGTTACAAGCAGTTCCTTTTCTCATGAAATGCGTGAAAGAGCCGAGGATTATGCGCGTGATACTCGCGAGGTTTTCTCCACTCACGCACTCGCGTGTTTGGCTTTTCGCTCGAGGTTCCATGAAAGAAATGGGACTGCTTCTGCATTATTCAGCAGAACTTACGGAATCTTATATAAAAATATAAAGCTAAAAAGTAATATTGATTCAGGTTAATAACGGTTCAGATCGTCCCGATATCACAGATTAGGGACCGTCTGAAACCACGGCAAATTTAGACGAGTTTTAAGAATGGTTTCCCTTAAGATACCCGGTTTTTTTTTTAATTCTATTTTTACCAAGAGACTTCTTATGTACAATCCAAGTTTATGCCCAGGCTTTAATAGCCTGGATATGAACGTAACCAAGGCTACCACTTCACAGGCAGGTCTCCCTCTCCGGGTTGTAAATGCTGTTACGTTTCCCGAACATTGTTCCCACGGATTCCGCATATGACATCGCATCACCTGTGTATGACGTCGCATCGTCCGAGTCCCAGACTCCCTCCTCCGATGAATCTTCGTTGCACAGCAGCCGTCTCAAGTCGCTTCCCTTTCGTTTGTCAAAGTACATTGTACTCTCGCTCAAACTAAACAAACTGCATTTGCTGGAGATCTTTTCCAGTCCAAGTCCTTCACACGGTGTTTTCAAGTCTTTGCCTGGAGTATCTCGAGCGTCACACCGCTGTTGGGTCTCGTAAACTTCGTACCTTCGCGATCTTGGCAAAAGAAAAATTTCTCTTAGCTCACTGCTGATGTTTTCTAGACAGTTTCTGATGTCTTTTAGAAAAGAACTTTCCACGTTAGCTTCGTTATCCTCAAAGTGCTTTTGGCAGATAAAATCGCACGCCTCCCAATTTACGGGCGTGTATTTTTCTTCTCTGCTCTTGTCGCAGTTTATCGGTGTGTGCTTTATGTTGTAACTGTTTGTTTGAGGAAAAAATTTTGTATTTTTCACGGCAGAGAGCTTCCTTCCCAACTTGGTATTGGCGTAGTGAAGAAACACACCAAGCATTTTACGGTCCTCGTTATCGCTATCATCTGGGTAAATTCTTACGTCTCGGTAAGACTCGTTTAGGATCGCCAAAAACATGTTTATAAGTATACACGCCATTGCTGTCATAAAGAGCAAGAAGTAGATCGGGCCAATGATTCGGTTGGCGTCCTTTAACTCTTGGTAATTTGTGGCTCCCCCAATGAACATCCCGAGCTGAGTCCGAAAGATTTCGGAAACACTGGAGTAAGCCTTCGTGGTGTTTCCGAAGACGAGAAGAGCGACTTGCATAAATGCCAAGAAAGTGATCATAAACACGGCGGAGTATGAAATGATTTTGTCGCTACAGCGCGCCATGCTAGCTGCTAAGCTGGCGATGTGTTCGTTGAATTTGAGAACCTTCAGAACTTTTAAAGTTAAAATGAAGACCAACACCGCCATAAGCGCGTTTTCAAGATCAGACCACAAAACGGCGTAGTGGAAGCTTGACGTTTCAAATGGGTTGGAGTGAATCTTCTTCACCAGTTTTGAAGTGTGATATCTTCGAAAAATCGACAGCACGATAGTGGCTATTGCGGATAAAATTTGAGCCAAATCCACATAAGACCAGACAGACTTAAAATATAAACACCTCTGTTTATAGAATTTGATAATTTCGGCAACAATGAGGCAGCAAACGACAAGGATCACGATTAGCTCACACAGTGCGTTGAATGTGCGCGAGCCAGTGGTTTTGGCTCCGTATAACGACATGGTGTTTATTCTCTTAAAGGTAGCGACACCGCCCAGAGGCAGGGTCTCTAAGAGGAGAATGACTGCACTGTAAAGGTTCGTGGAAGAGTCAAAAATCATAAATTCAATGAACACCGCTCTGGTTTTCTCGTCGATCCAGGAGTTATTTTGCAGGTTGTGTATAACTCGTAAAGCTGATCCCTTGGTGTAGCCCAGGTCCGCCACGAATCCGCCCCCTCCATAAACTCCTCTCAAGCCCTGTAAAGGAGCAAATGAGAGTGGGTATATATAAATGCAAGACGTGTACTTGAATTCTAGAATTGCTAGTTTTCAAGGAAATAGGTAAACTGATGCCTGGTTCCCATCTGCCCAGTGTCATATTCCAGCCAGGCCCATACACTCAAGTAGTTTGGCTATCGTTCAGTAGGGTCGTGTAGCATTTGCAAACATTATTTTTAAATCTTAACCGGCTTCGCTAGTCTGTGTCACAATCCCTTGAATCAGCCTCATAACGCGTGATAAAACTGTATGCGATATAGCAAGTGATAAACCACGGAGTGCTGCTAGCGTATGCAAACGAGAGGAGAACGATTTTAAACGAGTTAAAACGAAAGAGTTAACTGAAACGAGTTAAAACGAAAACGGAGAAATTATTTGAGAAACCTGTTATAAACTATATACACTACCATGCGCTTTCCAAAGTCCCGCTTTTGTGAATTGTGAGCATTTCAATCGTTTCAACGCGTGGTAAAACGCCCATAAAAAGTGCGCAATTTCCAATGTAAAACTGAATTGTTCCGTCAGCATAGAGACTAACAATCTCTGGTCTTGCAGACCAAGGTATCTTTAGAGAAGCAATGTGGGTGTGTCCTCTGAGTACGGTATATTAACTGTCTTCGGTTGACAACTTAGCTATCACTGACATTTACCTGAAATGGTAAGTTGTGCAGCTCCTCTGCGTTGTTGTAGCGCCACGGTCTCGGGCACATCTGACGGAGCGCGAATTCTGTGAGGAAAGCTGTCTTATTGGCGGGGATTTCCCGCCATTTCGGCATGCTGTATGGAGTCTGGTCCTCGTCATTGAAGCCGTATGGTGGTAGGCAGGGATGTAAGGTTTCCCTGAATTCTGGGTAGCGTGGTGCGATAGGACATGGGCCTGTTAAATGATTGACCAGAAAAGCTAACTTAACAGAGCAACATGGTAATACTGATATTGAATATGTGAGCGATCATCGCATTTTTTTTTCAGGCTTTATTTTCACTGCTGCTTAAGTAGTGTTCATAACTGCGATGATCATTCACATATTCATTCTTTAATCCGCAGTTGAAATATATGAAAATCATATATTCATCATTATCATATATTCATTATCAAGACACTAGCGCTAGTCCGGACTAACACTAATACCCAAGTATATTGGGTTGTTCTGTTGTGAAGTCTGGTGAATATTTGCTGGGTAGCAAGTGCATACTGTTTTCAGTCTTTTGTAATCGTAACTAGTAACTAGCCTCAGGACTTCGTATATGCATACTACTTTAGACTCCGCTATATTCGTTCCTCAGAAACCACGAACAATATGCATAGGGTAGGCTGGAAAACAAAACAAGGACTTACATCAAGCTTTCTCAAGAAAGATGCAATTATAATATTTGAGTTGCTTGACGGGTATTGAACCTAACAGTTTCCGTACAACGGTGGCATGCTGTAACTGCTGCATGAGCTAATGGGAGACTGATCCTGAGGTAAGCCCTTTTCAAGATTCGCATTTCCAGAATGTTTTTTCGCTCAAGTTAAATATAATAAATATAAAGCATTTTGCACTTGTCTCATAGTTACGTGTGGCTACCTGGCTTAACTCTCAGTTGCCTGAGGCGTGGCATCCCAACCATGTAACCGGACAAATCGGATATGAAGCCGTCTTTGTATTCAAACGGTTTTCCATTGTACCACGTGATGTTATACATGGCAGGAACAAAGTACGCCCTGGTCCAAGCCCAGAAGGAATCAACATTACGAACCTTGGATAAGGAAAGGAAAAGAGTAAATATCCTTTTTTCAAAAAGAGTATTTTGCTCACCTCACTTGCTGACTTTTAGGCCTGGGCATTTTTTCCACCAGAAATTATTCTTTTGTTCAGACGAATAACATTCTCGATAGCAAAACCTCGCAGAAGATTGCCAAACGTTTCGGCCTCCAAAAGTGATGTGAGATATTGCTTACGTCATATTTTATAACACCTTAAAAATAGCAAGACGTATCATAAAAATTTAACGTTTTTTGTACTAAAAAGATCAGAACAACAGCTTGTTTATGTCACGTTGAAATAGAAAAAAGACGAGGATGAAGTTTGAATGAAAGTTCTTCAGTACGGTTTTCAAAAGGTCTGGTCGCCTCAATAGCTAAACATTTCTTTGCTGATGCTAAGTTTTTGCGTCCATCCTCGTACTGAGGCAATAATCACATAAAATTATACGTCTTTCTTTCGGTTGAGCTGCACCTCTTTGACATCTAATTCCATTGGATCTTTATAGGCTGCACCTCTATTGTTTTATGGCTAGGTTCCGTTGTTTTTATTATTTGTTTATTGTTTTTTTTTTAACCAATCCTGTGAGGTCTTGCAAAAGGTGCAGGTCGCCCCATTTCTTCCGCTACGCACTGTAATACCTTTTCAAAGCGAGGCAACAGTACGTCAATCCCATTGGTCATCCAGTAGTGCCCAGTGTTCCTCCGTCCATAGCAGATTACCATTAGTGCCCAGGCAAACATCAGGTAGAAAAACAGCTCAATAGCGACTCGTGCCATGGTCATAACACGCTTGCGATACTTGCGGAATTTGTCCAGTTGGTGTTTGTCTGGCTTCCGAGGTTCATGAGACTCACCCTGGTTAAGAAAAACAGCATAAAACACTTTAGAAAATGAGGGCACGTGGTAATAATCTAATGGCCGGCTCCGTGGTCTTGCTTAGGTACGAACTGAAATCTTGTGGCTTAAGATTGTCCATTGCGGTGTATTGTTGGCTCACACAAGACACTTTGAGAGCCTGCAGCTTTCCAGACTCGGTCTGTGATTGGAGAATAAAACAATAGATGATACAACACAAACAGTAAAAACAGTAAACTGATAACGAAAGAAGCTACAAGTCATAGGGACCAATGAAAGTAGAGGCCTGGAAGAGGTACAGGATTACTTGACATTTTCTTTCCCCTCAGATGTATGGAGGAGTAACGGCGAACCATTAATTAAACCAGACAGAATGGTCCGGGGGTGTCCTTGTGATTATAGCAGTACTGTCTTCTCAGTTGTAGCTTTGTGCTTATGGTTCCCCCATACTATTGTCGAAACGTCAGTCAATGTTATCACGAACAGTCCTTCTCAGGACTACACTCATCCGAACGAGCGTACTTCACTTAATATTTTTAAATCACGTTACCCTTTTTTGAGACTTAAACCCTGAAATTATCTGAGGTATAATTTGTGATAGCGAAACAGGTGTCACATTTTTGTTGTTAAAATTTCCTAAACAGTCAGAAGAAACACTTCAGAGTAGTCGGCAAGTGCTGCTTACTAGTTGGTGTTAAAAACATCTACAACGACAACACCACAAACAACAAACAAGCGGTTGGCTCAGTTGCTAGAGCACCAGACTGCTAAGCGTAAGGTCGCGGGTTCAAACCCGAGACCGGACCAATAACCAGGGTCTTAAAAATAACTGGTGAGATCATGCTGACTGTATGCTCAACATCTGCTTCAGTTCAGATTATAGCGTCATTGGGCAGTGACATTAAGGTAGCGTTCCTTTTAACCAATCTAAAACCGGATTTTGCGATCGAAAATTAGATTTCGCGCTCCATTTATGGCGAAACCAATCTTAGATTGCAACTTAAACAATCCACCTCCGAACGTGGATCGTTTGGATTGGCAACTGAAACTGGTTTCAGATTTTCGTTCCATTTGAGTTCCTCCAGCAAGGAGAGCAAAGCGAGCGGCATTCTCAGAAAACCCGCTATCAACAAGAACAAGTTTCCAGGCCTTTCGCTGTGTGGATGGATCTTTTTTTCAGATTTTTGTTCCAGCTAGCGGAAAAATCTGAACAATCTGGATTGTCTAAATCTGAAAAAGGATTTCCTAAAAGGAATGCGACCTAAGTTGCTGGCCTTGTCTCCTTCATCTGCACATACAAAAACTGTTAAGAAGTAAAAGAATTCACACAAGGATAGAAAAGAGTAGGGAACGTAGTTCCATGGTGCGGTGGTCTGCCCTCACACATGCACAATTTACAGTGTCCTCGATTAGTAGGCCGGATGGTCAGCTAGAAGGCTTAACACTTAATTGAAGTTGTTGATTGATGGATTCATTACAAACAATGAACCTTGCTAATCTTTTACCTTTACTTTAGAGTAGGCCACAGAATTTTGATTTTCTTTCACACTGTCATCCTCTGGGGCCTTCTTAATGATGAGCGCCAACATCGAAGCCACAATTATAACCTTGATTGGCTGAATAAACAGAACGTCCTGAGTGAACGATACCAAAATGGATGTCAGCCATTTGTTGGACACTTCAGTGCCCCACATCATGGAGTAGAACACGGTGAATGTAGCTGACGTCAGCGAGGTCACGATGCACAGAGTCCAACCAACATACAGGAAGCAACGCGGTAACTTGCACCTCGATTTGCCCGAGGGGACCTGGGATTGTCACTGTTGGTATCGTATGTGTGCGTGACGTCATGCTTAGGTCTGATATTGCGGAATATGAAAACGATTAACACATTGATTGGAACAACAAGCACAGCGCTTTGTACGCCAATAATGAACTGCCGCCAGCTTAGGATTAGCGGACCGATTTGAAAGGCGTTGCTTGTGTCTTCTGCTCCAAACTGGTAAAACATCGCGTTTGTGACCATTGCTGACATGAGCACGGACAAACAACACGAGACACGCTGGACGCGCGTAAATGGACTTGTTGGAGGTCTGGTAATGACTGACAGCCAGATGTGCCCATCACCAAGCCCCGTCGAGGCTCTGCTGTAAAACTTGTTCCTAAAGCTGTTGACTTCTTCGGATGTGGACACGTACAATACACGCTCTATTTTACCATCCTCTCGCTCAGCTGCCAACCAGCGGTTGCACACAAAAAACCACGTGGTGTCGGTGTTAGGGTCCCGGATGACAACTTTGTTAACAAACCACTGTGGGTTGTCTCCAGTGTTGTCATGCCAGAGTTTTACATGGGTGATATCACCCAGTGATTCCTTTAAAGATAACATGAACGAATTGACGCTCCCTCGAGCGAACAGTTTCTTATTGCACATGGTGTTACAGTTTAAAGGAATGATATCGGTGTCTTGATTATCACCGTAAATCATGATGGCTACATTGGCTGAGGTACCGCATCGCCGCCACAGTCCAGTGTACACTGTTAATTCATAACAGTTATCAGTGTTCGCGTCACCAATCGGAATCACCTGCGTCACCTAAGATAAAAAGAAAAGAAAAAAAGAGAATAAAATAAAATAAAACAGTTTGTGTTGTTCTGGTAACTGAAATGTGCTTCAAAATTTAGATGCGTTGGGTTGACTCGGTTGTATGAGTGTCTCAATGCAACCTTCTCATGGGCCAATGGAGGACGTTTGTTGGGGGAGGGGGGAGCCATATCATACTCTTGTTACAGGAGTAAGGGTTCTCGTTATGCTCTACCCCCAGAGAAACAATAACGTATTTTCCTTTGTGTGTGTATCCCCTAGGCTTTGGAACAAACTTCCTGATTTTATAAGACATTCCGAGACCTTAGATTCCTTTAAAACCAGGCTCAAGACACACCTTTTTAAAATTGCTTTTAACCTATAGTAAATTTTTGATCTTATTCTTGTAATTACTTTAAATCTTATGTAAAAGCATTGAGACTTATGTATAATGCGTTTTTAAGAACTGTATTATTATTATTTTTACCATTGTTTTAGCTGGAAAACGAGATTGCTTACATTGAGGTACCTGCCCAAAGTGATTACATTTCATTCTTTGGTTATGGTTCATAATACTTTTTTGTCGCATTTTTATCAATAAGCAACCTTCTATTCATTCTTTACTCACCTTCTGGCAGTCGCTACGATCCGCTCTGCGCGCAAACACAACTGCAATGAGGTAGAGACCCAGCGTGACACACACAGTGCCAAGAACAAGGAAATTCTTTGTTTCCAGGATATCACTGAAGGCATCCCAGACTTTGTCGAAGTCGATTGGATTTGGAGCAACCAGGAAATCGCCTCCAAACGCAGACAAATGGGTGCAGAGGCACTGAAGAGAGCCATTGCCTGAGTCTGGACCAACCTTGAGTGAAGGAGAACAAGGTCATACTGCTGTTTCACGAGACAACTGTTTGTTACAACGTGGTAGGTTTTTAAGTTGTAATCTCACTATTTTCTATTTAACATTTTTAGTCATGTTGCACCTCTTAATTTTGTTCTTGCTATTAGCTAGCCGGTGGGTTAATCTCTTAGTTTTCCTGAGCAAATTATCAATAAGGCGCTTGTCAATTGAGTGTCGTAAAACCGAAACCAAGGTAGTCATACAATGACCAATCATGAGCAATGACCAATCAAGAGCGGAAACTGCGCACGTGGTTTTGATTTTGCTTCTCATTGGTCGAGAGAGTGGCGCAATTTGCCTGCCAATCACAGAGCCAAGTACAACAAAACCAAAGCAAACGCGATTTACTTTCGACACTCAATTGAGAACCACTCTACTGTAATTTTTTGTCGTCTATAAATCAGTTGTTTTATTGTGTCGGCTTTCAAGCGTAATTCAGTCAATTTGTAAGATTTGTAATAACAAAATCGAAACGAAATCACACAAGTTCAATTCCTTACCCTGCATCCCTCGGAAGTCCATTTTTCCCGGCTTTCCGACCAATACAAACATGTTGCCATGGCGATAGACAAGGTGTAATTAACATCAGTTTCCGGATCATAGGTAGGTACAAGTATCTTTGGGGTCGGTGGAGGGGTGGTGGGTGGGTCCTTGAATTCCACACATATCTCAGACCGTTTCTGCCTTCCATTTCCGGAACACGATCTACGCTTGCGCTGATTTTTCACCGAACCGGTTCCTGGCTCTCGAACTCCAATGTAAAGCATTCCTAGTTTTTCTGTGACGTTACTCGGAAAAACGATTAAGTGTGGATCCCTGGTGCAGTTTAAGTAGCCGTCATACACCGCTGAATTCGGAGCTGCCTTTTCATTGTTCCCCTCGTGCCTTTTACACGACGTAAAATCCGGGACTTCTGTCGCATAGTCATAATTGTCCACCGTCGGCCGCTTGGAGTGACGCACATAAATTTGCATAGTCGTTCCGTTTTTTGGGACTATCTTTAAGCTCATCGCCATACCCTGGATGGATATCATTACTCGGTGGTATTGCATGCTTCCGTTAATGCTTGGTTTCACGAAGGCGTGTAATGGCGTCTGACCTTGTTCTGGTCTGTTTGTTTTGATGTTGAGTTCGATTTCTTTGGAAAGACCCGAGACGTTGATGAGTTCTCCTTTATCGTTTTTCAAGTCGATGCTGATCACTGCTGATTTGACGTTCTTGGAGCTTTGGTCCCACGAGAACGGATTCTGTTTAAGAGAAAACATCTAAAAAAGAAAAAAAGAAAATACTTAGTGCGAATACCGTGAAAGTGCTATGACCAATTTCAGCAACGTTTGATTTGATAGGGGGTATTTTGTCCATGTATTAGGATGCCCCCCCCCCCAAAACACTCACCACTCACTGTACCATAATGTGTAATGTGTAATTTTATTTGACTTTGTAATTCCGTTTTTCCTCTGTACATTTCTGTTTGTTTTGCGGTATTTGTCTGTTTTCTTCTTTGTCTGTCCCTGTCTTCCGTCTCCCTGTCTGCCTTTTTGTCTGTCTGTCTATCTGTCTGTCTTTCTGTCTGTCTGCCTGCCTGCCTCTCCGTCTGTCTGTCGTCCTGTTTGTCTGTGTGCAAACCTGCACATATAAGCTTACCTGTGTATCCACATGTGCCATACCCATTGCCCCTGCACCTAGCAACTCATCAGGAGGTGGGAATTTGACTTGACTGTCCTTTATTTTAGAGGGTTTGCTGCTGATTTTGCTCGGACGTTGTCTTTTTAGCACCATGGATATTGTTTTAGTCTCCACCTCCAATGGCTCGTCACCAACTTCTCGCGACGACAACATGCTGTCTCCAACTTTGCCAATTAGATTCCAGGCCTTTTGCGCCAGCACCTTTGTCTTGTGAAAGAAACGCGAAAACAAATTTTAGGTCTAGGATTGCGAAACTGGAACGGATAAAAATCAAATTTGCCTATCTTTAAATTTTCTAAGAAGCCGCCAAGCCTAACAGAGCAGGTTATTGTGAATGAACTATCTGAACTGTACGTTTACGGTATGTGGAGGTGCTATTGGTTTTTAAGTGCTACTACGATCAGAAAATCGCTTGTCTTTTTTCTTCTTCAGTGTGTTTGCTTAACAACAGACTCGCGAAATTTCAAGCTTTGATTTCAAGCAGAAGATTGTTTACTTTGAGTACAACTTTTTAATTTAACGGTCCGCCATTACTCACGTTCATAACTGACCGATTAGGCCTCGGAGAGCTGGATCCAGGATAAAATGACGTCATTTACTACTGGTTTAAAATTGCAGCGTTTGAAAGCAGCTTATTAAATATGCAAAACACGAGTTTGAGAGTCTGAAAGCTCAAAATTCCCGTGCTGCATACTAAATCAGCCGGGTTTACACACACTGCATTCTTACTCTTGTGAGCTTTCGACGTCATTTTGTCCTCGATTCAGTTAATTCTCTTAAGATTTTGAAGTTATTAATGGCGGATCACTAAATAGAAATATTTCAGTCAAAATAAAAAAACTGACTTCTCCAAATTAAAGCTTGAAATTTCGCGAGTCGGTTGTTAAGCAAACACACTTTCGAAATTTGAAGAAAAAAGACGAGTGATTTTCTGATCGTAGTAGCCCTTTAAAGGGAACCTCAACTATCAAAACAAATTGGCGCTAAATTGTAGGCAATAATTACTAGATTTCAAATTTTGCTTTAACCCATTGGCACCCGTGCCTGCCAAAACCGGCCGTGCAGAAACACGTCCCTTGTACCGCTTGTGACGTCATCAATTTTAATGCTCATGGACAACTTTTACGTGTAGCATGTGTAGGGGGAAGAGATCTTTCAAACAATACCCAAATGAGCACGATTCCGTCCAGCAGGCCGGAGAAAACGCGAAAAACTAAGTAACGTTGAACCGAAAATTTGAATGAAAATCTTGTTCCACTACCCACCTGCACTTCCTTCCACCTAATCCTATGATCCTAATAGTTTTCCCCAAATCTTTTCCCACCGAAAGGAAGCGCAGGAAATGCACAGCAAGGGAAAAAGAAAGCGAGGCAAGAAAAGCGAAAGAAAAGGGGAGGAGAGAAAGCGAAAGGTAGAAGGAGACGGGGTGGTGAAACTTTTCAACCCCAAAACTCGAAATTTTGCTTTCTGCGCATGCCCAAAGTTTGAAATCTAATATCAAGCATCAGGAACGGAAGGGCGCGATAAACTCCACCAGCAAACAGAGTTTTGGGCAGTTTTGGTTCTTCTTGACTAGAATCTGGCCAGAACACGGCCCGACGGGCTTCAAAAGGTGTTTTCGGCAAAATGCTCGGGAGTCAATGGGTTAAAACGTGGCAATAACATTTAAGTCTACAAAAACAAAATGGCCGCACCCGGGAAATTTGAAAGCGAAAATAGGCGATAATGATATCGATTTTTTTATACACAGCTTAAATGCTATATCCACGTTTCAAAACAAAATTTGGAAGCTAGTAATTATTTCCATTAATTTAGCGTGAATTTGTTGTAAGAGTGGAGTTTCCTTTTAATATCTGCGAAAACTACCGGAGCGTCGTAACCAGATCTAGTTACGGTACCTTTCAGTCACCAGATGCAAAACTTTAACAAGATGCGGACTTTTCCTCAGTACTTGTGGGTTTTCATGCACTTGGCTCAATTTAATTTCATTTCGCGACTATCACAATTTTCAGGTTTTCCCGCGCTTTGCTTAAGTTGCTTGTTTTGCCGCGCTCGATACCAGGAGTTTGATATAGGAGTTTGTGAGCTTAGTCCTGGTTGCACATTTTCCCGCGTCTGGCACCGATTTTGTGGTTTCCCGCGCTTTTCGCTTGTTTAATGTTTCAAGTTTTGACTTTTTTTTATTGGTTTCGTGGACGCCATTAGAATTAATTCTAAAAATCGCGCACAGATTTCAATTATATCAAACCTTTGTGGCGTTAATTTTTCTCTTCTCTATTGTTTCTTCCTTTTCTCCTGTTTTCTTTTCTTTCTCTTCTTCTTCTTCTGGCATGGAGGCAGCATCAAGCACATTCCCGATACCGAGCAGCAAATTGTTCCCTGCTTTCTCGATTCCAGCTGTATCGCCCTTGTTTATCACTGTGATATTTTGAAATTTTTCAGCCATGTTTTCCAGAACGTCAACCGATTTCCACTGTGGACAGAAAATTCATAACTCTTCCACATTAACCTATAATAGCACTGATTTTCCTAAACGGCTGTTATACATTTATTTCAACAGTGTTTGCGAAAAATCGGTGGAGCATCAAGAAAGTTTGTAAACTATGAATCACTACGCTTCATTCGTTCTACTTTCAAGGAGTCATCATCGTCATTATCATCTATCCTTGTCACACTATGCATCGCACAGGGCCCGAATAAAGGATCTCCAGGTCCACTTTTAGGTCGTTGTAAAGACGTCCAGCTTTTCAATCGCGCTTATTTTCTTTCTTTCCATTGTTTATCTTTTCCTAGTGTCTCTTTATCTTTCTTTCTCTCTTCTTTCTCCGGTTGTCCATCTCAGTGCCCAACCACTTTTCAAGGACTGGTTAAGTTGAACGTGGATTAAATTGATTGTTTTTTTTTTTTATTTTGTGATATTTATTAAGTATTAATTTAGTGCTTAATTTACCTGAGATTCCTCCGACAGTTCGTTACGTTCATCTGTTGCACTGGCGACCACAGACGTCACGAGAATCAGGCCTTGAAGGTCATCAACTTTGACCTTAGACGAATGCCTGATCATTTCGTCCTTGAACTGTTAGAATACAAAGAGATATTCTCTGTAAGAAAGGGATACAGTAAGTCCTAATATTGGAAAATGGAAGAGGAGGAGGAATTCACCTACGGTCTTGCTGGTGCTTTCTTTCAGGGAGATGGAAAACTACGCGCACATTTCGGCGCACGTTTCTGAGGTAGTTCTTCTCCCAACCATCATTGCTCGGACCGTAAGGCACCGAGTCGGATTCGGCTCTGTTTTTTTTTTTGTCTTCGTGTCGCGATTTTCCCAGCGCACGTGTCCAACACGTGCCACTGCACAGAAGGGGTTAACAGAAGCTAACGTATTAACAGAAGATCACTATGGTGCACGTAACGTGAGTGGCTTCATGCAACACTGCACAGAAGGTTGAAAGATGTTTTGAAAGCTCAAATTTGGTTCTTTTTCATTGTTTTTCTGCCAGAGATGCTTCGATGAGTAATTTTGGAGGTTTCTGTGACCATATCTCGAATCCGAAACCGTTTGATAAGCGTTTTATTTCTATTTTTTTTCGTCATCTTTGTGACTTCTGGCCAGCGCACTTGTCCAACAGACAAATACATTGGTTATGCTGAACTTCCGTGGTGTAATGGTCAATGTGACCGCCTCTGATGCAGATCACCCGAGTTCGACTCCTGCCAGTGGCACCCCTCGCGTTTTTTTTTTTTTTTGCGTTTCTCTTTTTCTTCATCTTTTATTATTTTTTTTTACAATTGTTATTATTATTGTTATCAATGGTTGAGTTGTAAGGCAATTTTGTAATTTTAAAGAAATATATGTTGATTGGGGTCTATGGATATACACTGCACATAAATAGACTCGAACACATGGCGCTAAATACTGTATTTTAGCAGGCTCAAGTTTAGGCCAAATGTACCCTCTGGTTGATTTTTTTCTAGAGTGTTAATGTAAGCTTCCTAGATAGAAAGGACTTATAAATATGATATAGTTATTATCCAACTCTGTTAGTTATTGTACAGAAAACGCACGAGACGCGGACAAATATTCCGCGATATTGTACATTTGCATATTTGTACTGTAGAAAACCTAGCGCGCGTCACGCAGAACCTGTCATACTTTCCGAAAAAAGTTGGATAATAATTGGATAATAATTGGATAATAAATCTCTTATTAGATGTTTTGGCGTGCAGTACCGCAGAATATCTTTACTCGTTGTTTGTAGTTTGACTCGCCCTACGGGCTCGTCAAAATACAGCACAACTCTTAAAAATACTCCGCGGTACTGCATGCCAAAACATGTGATGATACATTTGTTCAATTTCAAACCTTAATTTTGTCCTCGGTTTTCAGTTTGTTTTCTGAAGTTCCAGACATGACAGATAGAAGAGTGCTGGCCAGTCGCATGGCGTTCTTGCCACCATCTTTGCTGTTGAGCATCTTGGCGATCTCGCTTTGGTTACCAACAGTGTACTTGTACAGAGTGCTCACGTTTATTCTTTCACTACCAACAACCTTTCAAGACAAAAAAAAAAAAAAAAAAAAGAAGTAAACCAAGACAAACAATTGTAATTTGTTTTAAATTATACCAATTTTTATCAGTTAAAAACCGCTTAACCAACTTAACGTGTTAGTTGTCACTTGTTGTGATTCAACACTTTGTAACAGTGTCCAAATATGGTAATGGCGCGCTCAGTATTCGCATATCCTGCAATATACGTAATTTGTTGTGTCGCGGAGAAAAATGGCGGTTTCTCCAGCTTTTGTGCACCAATCTCAGCAAACTGTAGTTTGTGATCAGTTCGTTGAGTAATAAAAGAATTATCCTGCTCAATCTTGCGGAATATCCCCTGATTTTAGCGGCTATAAGTGTCAAGCTATATACCGCGCGATTTCAGCCTTTTCCAGCCTTTTCTGCAATAAACGCGGAAAAGTGTGCTTTGTTGTTAACGTGTTGAAATATAACACAATTATCCTGCTCACTCTTTCAATCTTGCGGAATATCGCCGGAATATAGCCAGCTCGGTTTAGGGCCTCATCGGCTTTCAGACTATCAGGAGATATTCTGCGCGATTTGGCAGGATATAAATTGTTAAATACATAGCGCGCCGGTAGAATTATTGTTACCGATAACCCAGGCAGCGCATACCTTAACAGTGACACTTTTTATCCCGTAACCTCCCCAGCGATCCTTTATGTAGATGTCAACTTGAACAGCATGATCCTTTTTTGGGTCCCCAAGGGGAAGCCTTTTCGTGCTTAGGAAACTCTGTCCTCCTTCCTGAATAATTTCGTATGCTCCGTTGTCAGAAGTGTAACCGAACTGATACGTCAAGTCGGTATCATTGTCTTTCCAGTCGAAGCACTCAAACGTGAAATTTGTCGTCAATACTATTCCTTTCTTTTTGTCCACCGTGCAATCGCCACCGCTTGGAGACTCGTTTGTAGTAAAATTGTACACAGCAGAGGAGTTTTTGATATCGTCGGAATTGAAATATCCGAGAAGTTGCAGGTCATAAACCTCACTCTCGTTCAGGGTGTTTCTCTCAATGTCCAGAAATTTGTCATTTTGCCCTCTTGTTTTTATCGGCACCACGCTTCCATCTCGTTTTCGCTTAAGTAACCAGGTGAATTGTGGAGTAGTTTGCTTACAGACTTCTCCTACGCAGAAAGCTTCAAATGTCATTTTCACTTTGGTGTCAACTTTTCGCTTGCAGTTTCTTTTGCACCTGAAAAAGACAAGAGTGACACTTCGTGATTTTTACACAATGCAGCAAATAAAGCGTGGCTGCTAAGCGTGACGAACCAAACATGGCGCCGGTGGCGAGTTCAAGAGGTGAGTTATTAAAGTTAAAACGTGAAGCGATTTAGCAATGAAACCGGAAAAAAAATCGAGTTTGGAAAACATAAATGAGGCATGGCAATTTTTTAAGCTTCTGATCGAGAACATGTTCCACTGTTGTTGTACGATCTGGTCAAAAGTAAACTCACGTTCATCGTTCCAAATAATCAACATACGCGCGACAAAAATGTTCCAAAGCAGAATCTGCTAGAGTGCAAATTGTTAAACTATTCGATGAAATGCTGAAATTGCGCCGTGTTGCACCTTCTACACCATGTTGTTACCCTGCGCTACAGGCCTTTCCGAGATCTTTTGCGCGTGGTTTAACCTTTTTTTTTGTTCTGTGGTGTCCGTAAACTTTAATAGTGAGAGCAGCTACAAAGTAACAGATGAGGTATTATTTTTTCGCGGCGATCATTTATTTACATCAGTTAGAGCGGTCTTCACTTGAGTGTCGAAAGTAATTCTCTTTTGCTTTGGTTTTCCTTTGCTTCACTCTGTGATTGACCAGGAAAACTCGCGCCACTTTCTCAAGCAATGAGAACTGCAACTGCAAAACGAAAACCAGCACGCGCGCATTTCCCGCGCATTTTTTCGCGCTTTGCGGCAAGTGAAAATTGTTTGTGAAACAGGAGAAGGGGTGGGAAATGGAATATGGGACACTGGAAAAAGGCTGCAAACTACCAACTGCAAAAGGGCTGAGAGCCACCTCAAAGGGGTTGGAAACTGGAGGTAAAGATCACCAGAATCAGGAAGTTCAGGTACCTTTTCTACATCACCATAGCACATTGTCTTAAGATACACCCTTGTCTAGTGGAATAAGGCAGGAATAACTCACCTGATAGTTACTCCAAGCTTAACATTTGTCAGTTCAAATTCATAGGAAATGTTGGTTTTCCTTCCACCTCTTTCCAAAATCATTGTGATTACATAACTTTTTTCTGCAGCCATGTTATCTAGAAATAACGTAGCTGTTGAACTTGTAAAGTTCAACTTTTCAGGGCCTGTGCCATAGCATCCTCTGTCAGTTGAGCTTTTTATATCATATTGACTGACTGTAGGGTGTTTTGGAATGTCATTCTTACATGCACAAAGCCAAGTGTAATGAAATGTAACATCAGCATTTGGTGTATCTGGGTCAAAAGAGCCTGAAGCATCCAGAGTTAGTTCTTTGTTATACCCTTGAAAGAGTTTCTTATCTGTTGGGCTGGCTGAAATAACAGCTTGCAGAGGTGATGGGTTGATTCGTAGAAATCCATAATCATAGTTGGCACAAATGTTTGAATTTTTCATTACTACCATTACTTCAATATAGTATACACCATAATGGAGGGTGTTAGGTAAAATGTCCCACACTACAGTCGTTTTATTTTTTATGTCAATTTCTTCTTGTTGAACAATGTGTGTAGACTCAAACTTGCTCATTATGTTCAGCACTGATCTGTGTGAGTCCCTTAAGTGAGCAATCTTCCAGGTTACTTTAGCATTCAGTTGAATGTGGCTTTGAAGAGATGCATTCATTTGCAAGAAAGACGAGCGCTTGATTTCAGTAGGAGATTCATGGTCCTGTGAAAGGTTGGCAAAAGAAATATTCGGTGTCTTGCAAAAGGATGTCCCTACAAAATGAAAAGAAAAATTAAGCTGTCTTGGGTTTTGCCATCTTAGTAGATCTAAGGTACAAGGGAGGCAACCAATCCAAGCTTCCTATCTGGCCAGCAGATCAAATCAGTTGCAATATATTTTATCCAATGAATAACGACTTATCCGCTGTGTGACGTTATCCGCTCTTTGAACATTTGGGGCCTGATTGAAAAGTGGCACCCATACTCAGTCTCGTACAACCTTACTCGTACATTGTTAGGGTGTCAGATATCCTCAGTACCAAAAATGTTGGTTCCACTTTGAGGAACAATCTTGAGATAGGTATCAACTCTAACTTTGGGAGGATAAGAAGAATATTGCTTTTGTGCTGCTATCCGCTGTAACGTGATTCTGTGGATGAAATCCTGAAGTGTGACCATTTGTACGAAAGCTTTTTTGTCGCACTTTCATGTAGTTCTACTGTTGTGACTAAGACTAAGACGTCTTGGGTTTTAGGTCTTTCTTCCCCCAACCCCACCCTAGTGACGCAACACCACAGTTTCTTTAGAAAACTATCTCTTATCCATTTAGTTGAAGGATTTGTGCTGTTTACTGGTGTGCTCAAGGCAATTTTGACTTTTGAGTCTGTGGATATCTGTTCCTTCAAAACCGAACTTCCTTTCCTGTTTTCAGTTTACAACTTGTTAAAATATAAAACAAATTCTCGAATTGTCTAGTTCATCTATATAAACTGTTTTTACAGAGCAATTCGCAGTCCAGCATGATAACTTTTGCGAGTAAATTGTCACTTCGTTCAAACCTTGAAGATCTTTAACACCCAGAAAGCTGTGATCAAATTTAGATGAGTCCATTCTCATCTTTTTTACTTGTTCGATCATCTGGTACATTTGTGAATCTTCCACTCCCACTTTGAACTCGACGATCAGGCTTCCAGGCCTAACGAAAAAAAAAACAAGAAAAGTATATCAGACTCGCGAGATGTCACTTATGTAACATGGTTTGGCTTCATAGGTAACCGCACCTGGTGTTTTTAAGGCGTAATAAACAAATATAGCTCCCTCAGTCTGCACTTGCTCTCTTTGTATGGTACATGATGTCACAAGTGGGATGTGATTCCACGACGCTAGATATTAGGAGATCCTTGAACTAAATGTTTTCTCGTTGTATATCACCATTCCCCCCCCCCCCCCCCCCCCGCCATTAACCTCAACATAGCTAAACGACCTTATCCTTTTCCTTCAAACACCCATGTGAATAATTTCACAAGATTGGGAAGTTGAATCGACCGAACTGAGAAAACTATTGAAAAATAAAAACTTAAAATAAGAACTTAAAAGGGCAACTGCCATAGAATTAACAATCAATGAAAAGAGGACCTACACTGGAGTCCTAATCTCTAGAAAGAAAAATTGTAAGGAAAGTGCCCTAAGAGTTCCTTACGAATGGGATGCCAATTATTGTAGCTGTTATTTTCACGCAAAAACTCAAGGGCCAAAGTCAGAACCAGTGAAAAGTATTCCGTTGACAGTCATAGAAGTGTGCATATGAAAAACCTACCTAAGGTGCTCGAGTTGGACCACCTGAACTCCGGGAAGTTTCCTGATTTCGTCTTTCTGTTGGAAAAAAATAGAGATCCTTTACGCAATGTTAAGTTCAACGAAACAATTTAGAACAGTTAAACAATATCATCCATCGAACTTAAGGTGGCCAAAACTGGAATTCGGCACTTTCCAGCACATTTTAATTTGATTGGTCATTAATCTTTATAAAAAGTCAGCTCTGAGAAAGAAGTGACAAAGTGATTGGAAACGTCAGCTTCATGCTCCGCAATGTTGTGAAGCCAGCCACTTGTACCAATATTGTGGAGCCTGCCACTTTAATGAATTGCAATGAGTTTGATTACTCGACTATCCCGCTCTACGGTAATGCTAGTCCTGACCTCTTTGTGAAGCCTCTTGTCGATGTATTTAAATCCCTCAGACTGTTTGTGTAACAACATTTCCAAGTTGCATTTTTCGTCTGTCCATCTAAGCCACAACAGAAGGGAACTTTCTGTGGATAAACAAAGAAAAGGGTGTCATGGTGTGATGAGAGAGAGAGAGAGAGAGAGGGAGGGAGGGAGGGAGGGAGAGAGGAGGGGGGGGGGTTGGAAGGCACTATCCAAAAGGAGAGGTTGACTACGTTTGTGTGGTTGTTCTAGTTGCCCAATTGTATATCTCATCTTAGCCACTTTTCTGCAAACGTAATGTTTGGGCCTTTTCTATCTACCTTTTGCAGTTCGTCTCAACTTCAACTGAAGAATTTTTTGACTAAAGAAGACGTTTTATTAGAGAGGCGAGCTACTTCAGGAAATTTGGAAAAATAGTCAACCACGAGTAGGTAATCTCTGCCTTTGTAATAGAAAATGTCTGCTGCGACTGTGCTCCAGGGTCTCTGAGGGACTTGCTGGGGAATCAAGGGCTCTCTCTGGTTGTCTCGCTGATGTTGCTGGCAGGTACCGCACTGGGATACTAAGACATCAATTGCAGCATTGATACCAGGCCAAAACACTGCTGTTCTGGCTCGTGCTCTGCACTTCTCTACTCCCAAGTGAGCGGCATGTATGCGCTGTAGGATTTCAGGTCGCAGGCCACAAGGAATAATTATGTGGCTCCCTTTAAACATCAACCCCTCATAGCAGCTGATCTCATCTCTGTAGTTCCAGTAAGGCCTAGTTTCCACTGGTGTTTCATCTTTGGTCCGTGGCCAGCCATTCATGACAACATTGTGCAACTGCTTGAGTTCTGGATCCTTTCCGGTCTCTGCTGTCAATTTCTGGAGCATGGTCTCAAACACGTGTCCATAGCCCAGAAGGTTAATTTCGAACTCATCAGGTTGATCTGCACCTTCAGTAGGTAGGTAAGTTCTGGAGAGCGCATTGGTTAGAACAAGGTGACTGCCTGGTATGTATTTGACATTAAGTGCATAAAGCTTCGTTCTGAGGTTGATCTTTTGCAGACGGAGGGGTGCTTGATGTATGGGTTTCTTCAAGATTGTTTCTAAATGTTTGAGATCAGTTTCAACAATTACTTCTCGGTGCCCATACAAATAATCATGGAAGCGTTCGCACCCAAAGACGATGGCAAGCATCTCTTTTTCGATTTGCGCGTAATGTTGCTGGCTCAGAGTAAGGGCTTTTGAGGCGTAAGCCACAGGGCGGTCGTTGTGAAGAATAACAGCACCCAAACCTTTGGAACTTGCATCAACAGACAGAGTCACTGATTTCTTGGAGTTAAAGAACTTAAGGGCCGGGGCAGATGAGATGGCCGTCTTAAGGCCTGTAAATGCGTCATCTTCAGCTTTTCCCCAAGACCATTCAGCATCTTTCTGTAGCAGCTGGCGCAAGGGGGCACTTTTCTCGGACATGTTTGGAATGAACTTCGACAGGTAGGTTACGACACCCAAAAACCTCTGTAATTCTTCTCTGTTGGCTGGAATTGGCGTAGCATTGATTGCTTCAACTTTCTGCGGGTCTGGTTTGATGCCATCAGAACTCAACACATGACCCACATAACGAACTTCAGATACACGGAAACGGCACTTTTCTTTGTTGAGCTTAAGGTTGCACTCCTGACAGCGGTCCAACACCTGTCTGAGCCTTGCATCGTGCTACTCAACATGCTATCCCCACACGACTACATCATCAACAATAACTTTCAACGCCTTCTACGTCCTGAAACAAATAGAACATAATGTTCTGAAACACCTCTGGGGCTGAAGCAATACCGAATGGCATGCAAACGCGTGTAACTTTATCTACCAAAAGGCGTATTGAAGGTAGCTAGCTTGCTACTGCCCTTAGTTTGACCTGCCAGAAACCATGATTAGCATCAAGGACGCTGAAAACTTTGGCATGGGGCATTATACTAATAACATCTTCCACGGTCTGCATAGGAAAATGTTCGCGCATGACGACACGATTGAGGTTGCTAGGATCCAGGTATACTCTGATCTTGTTATTCATTTTCTTTGCCACTACGAGACTGTGGACCAGGCAGTGGGTTCCATACATTTTTTAATAACTCCCATATTCTCCATTCGCTGAAGTTCCTCCTTAAGCGGCTCGCGGAGAGCAACTGGAACCCTGCCTGGAGGGTGGACGACAGGTGTAGCATTGGGATCAATTTGAATCTTGTGCAGGACCCCTTTGATTTCACTCGGGCCTTCGAAGACGTCAGCTTACTCGGTTTCTGGGAGCTGTTCTTCAAGGCTGTAGATCCTCTTTATCAAGCCTAATTCAAGGCAGGACTTCAATCCAAGAATGGACGGTAAGTCTTGCTCAACGAGGATGAATTCCAACACTGAATTTTCCTTTGTACTCACAAACTCGGTTGACTTTGCCTCTGGGTGTGATTCGATTTCCATCATACACTCTCAACTTGGCTTTGCACTGACGGGCCTGTTTCTAGGGTACTGGAAGTTGATCAAATAAGGACTGGGAAATGACATTGCAATCAGCCCCGGAGTCCAATTTAAAATTCACTTCAGTGCCAGCAACCTTTAATGAGGCGTGCCAATCATCTTGCGTAGGGCACTCGCCACTTGACTCTAAAGAAAATGTCAGAAAATTAGCATCATCATCACTGCCTTCCGACTCAGCCACGGCATGTACAGTTTTCCCGCCAAAATCTCGCATTCTCTTTCGGCAAACACTCGCAAAATGGTCTTTCTTCTGGAACAAGACGCTCTATGAGCGTTAACTCGGGATACTTTTTTGTTCCAGAAGCCGGACGCACGCTTTCTGATTCTCGAAACTATCCGGCTAATGGTTTGCTTTTGGGTTCACGTAAGACATTTTTGTTCACGTTCGAGCAAAGCTCGTTAAACCGTTTTGAGAGTTGCCATCCATATTCGTTGTCAGCTGTTGTTGTTTACTTCTAGATTAAGTGGCACCATCTGGAGTTTTTTTTCTCTCTGCGAAGCTTGAAAACAAACTCGAAAACACAAGGCGAATCGTTTCCGTGTATGTGACATGTTTCTCAGAAGCAATCCAGATGTCGCGCATTGTAAAAAGAACTTGAAATTCAAACTGCTCTATTTTCAAAACAAAGCGTGTTACTTGGCTTAAATGTCATTTACCTGATGAAGGTAAAAAATCTAAATGTTTAATTTTAGTTTTTTTTTTCTGACGCACGTGAAAACCAAAAATTCGCAAACTTGTCTCTAAATATAGAACTGTCACAGCGATTGAGTTGTGGTATAATCCGGATCAAATTACATCAAAACAACTTTGCGATTATCTAAATATAGAACTGTCACAACGTTCTAAATTCAAGTCGATACTCACAGCACGTGCGAGGCTTCCAACCTTGTCTTAAATTCGGCAAACCTTTTCACACGGACAGTCTGTACTGTATTAAAATCCAGCTTCACAACTTTACAAAGATATGTGTAGGAAAATTTGTTCCGCGGTCGAAGTGGATTATTTAACCTTGAGTGTTCACTTGCGGTCACGTATTAAATGGAAGGTATCACATTACGAAAACAAAATCTGCAAAATCTGTAATTTTTCTGTCACAGCATTCGATTTCGACTTGTGATATCGATTAGCCGATAAGCACTACACGTGCGAGGCTTCCAACTTTTTCTTAACACTCGGCAAACCTTTTCACGGTGACAGACTGTGCTGTCTTAAAATATCTAGCTTCACAACTCAAACACGATGAATTTGCATAACTTGTAAACAACCGTCGCGTGATGTTAGCCATTCGACCTTTGGACTATGTGGTTTGCTTTAACCAATGAACACACCGCCACGTGCCTGCTATTGTGCATTGGCCAATCCAAACACCGGAACGTAATTGTATTGTGCATTTTGCTGCACAGGAAAAAAAAAAAAGACTGAAATCTGACACATTTTATAACTCGGTATACTTACAGTATCCCGAGTAAATAGCTGCATATTTTGCCAAAGGCAGGGCAAGATCCCCACGGGTGAGAAGAACCACAAAATTTACATTTCTTTTTTTGCGAACCCGAACTTGATCCCGGTCGACGCGAAGGACTGTGCTTTTGTTTGTCGCCAGATTGAATTTCATTCACAGACGGAGTTTCACTGTTTTGCTCTTTCGTGCCCATCACTTTAATCTGCTGTTTCGAAGCCTCAGACGCTCTTGCCATATATATAGCTTTTTCCAGTGTAAGCTTATCCTCTCTCAACAGCCGTTCCTTCACTGTTAGATCTCGTATACTAAACACGAACTTGTTTCTCACCATGTCATCAACTTCCGAGTATTCGCATGATTTCACCTTGCTTTTCAAACTTGTGACGAACTGGTCTACACTTTCAGAGTCTTTCTGGGATATCTGCCAAAATTGAAGTCTTTCGAAGACGACGTTCTTCTTGGGGTTGCAGTACCACTCAAACTGCTCAAGAACTTTGTCCAGCTTCTTCTCATCGCCTTCGGGAAACTGGAATATGTTGAAAACTTCAATGGCGTCTTCGCCAGCAAAGTTTAGCAATACAGCTATTTTGACCGAATTATCTTTCTTTTCGCTGCACGAAGCGGTTAAGTAGATCTCATATTGCTGCTTAAATCTTCTCCAATTTTCTGACGTGTTTCCATCGAAACTCAACGCACTAGGCTTGTGAAAACTGTCCATGGTTTAACTCGCACTTCTGAACACCATGTCAAGATGCTCGACAGTCGGTCCGCGCCCGAGCGGGTCGCAAGTTCAGGACGGCCGGAAACGTCACTAAGTATGCGTGCGACGTAACGCAACGTTCTAACGTGACACTACTGATCGATGAGACCACATAAGAATAATAACCCACACTGAGTAGTCAAATTGAAGGAGTCCAAGTGCTAAAACTGGTGAACTGATAAGTGTGAAATCACTCACGTTACATCTATAGAATTGAAAACTCACAAGTGAGTGTAAACTTACTCATGGTACATCCGTAGAGTTCAAATCTAAAGGCGACGTTTCCATGAAAGGCTTGTGGTTCGATGTAAACGTCTCTGACGTTTTCAGGAGCAAAGCTGTGCCGTACAATTGTATCCGAGTCGTTGTTGCCTTTGAATTTCTAGAAAACAACACAAGGAAGGCGGTTATGTTACTTTTTAAACAAACGGTTTCTTTGTAGATATCAAATGCTTCAGGAGGGGATATGATATTCCTTCTCATGTGAAAGATCAGTGCCATCGTCTCGCGCTGAAGTGCCCAACGAATCTTGGCAAATGGTTGGAAATTGTAATTGAAACACACGCGTCTGCTACAAATAGGTATAACGTATACCAAAACGTTGGTTTTACCATTGGGAACTGTTCCAAGTTACAAAAGGACGTTTTCTCTCTATGCTTGTTTTTTCCTTCGCCCATTCGGACGTAACCACCGGATCTACCATTCCCTGATCTGAGGCCTATGTACAATCTAATACACTCATTTATAAATTCAATGCACTTAATGTTAAACGCCATACAGTGTTTACGGTCTGTATGGATAGAAGGTAGAAGTACATGAATGGATGGAAAACCCCGATTTATATGGTGTGCGAGTAGGCGCCTTTATTTCGCGCGATACGGCTTGTATCTCGCGGAAGCGGAGGCTTCGGGGCACCACTCCGGCTTTCTTCGGTTGCTCGCACGAAACTCGCGACTTTGCCTCTCGCACGGTAAAAAAGCGCCTGCTTACAGGGTATGGCTGGTAAAGCTCATTACTTCGTTTTTAATTTTTACCTTGGGTAAACCATTGCTGTCTAACATATACTGTCCCTCTCCACCTGTCTGGCGAATAAACTTCACGATGTATTCCGTGACCCACATTTGTTCGTCAGGGTCCCCAAACCCTTGGGTCGCCACTCCTGTTATGATCATCTCCTTTTTGAACTTCACCACCACGAACTTTAACGATAGGTCCTCATCTCCTGCCCTATACCCCCAGAACTGCCCAGCCGTACATTTTCTTTGGTGGGGTAGGTCTCAAAATTATGCATGGATAGTGTTTCAAACTGGTCCATCTGGTCTCCAAGGGGAAGGCTACATTCTGGATCTGTAAATGAAATTATTAATAATAGCTTGCAAAGCTAGGAATTAACATCAGGATTGGTGCAAAGAACAACCTTGCTAGGAACAGCAAGGATTCTAAGGAAAGTGCTTGAAACCTGAAGGGAACGAATGACCCAAAGGACCTTTAGCCATTGGCTATGGCCTCGCTTCTTTGGTGTTAAATTCAGTGTAACATCTGCCAGAGCATAAGCGATTCCGATACACCTTGCTAATATCTGCTTTTTCCAATTTTTTCCGCTCAAAGATACTTCTGTATTATAGGAGGCCGGGAGGCCCCTTCCTTACTAGGCCCTTTGAAATTGAGTTTTTTTTAGGTCACATGACCCCTACACAACCTAGGTGGGGAGGGGGGTGGGGGGGGGGGGTTCATAATGGCAATTGTATCCTCCCCATGACCCAGTTCTCCTCGATTGTAATAATAGGGAGCTTTAGCAACGACGACGGCAACGGCAACGAGAACGCCACAAAACAATAGCCTTAACGAGGAAAAACAATAGCTCTGCACGTGCGTTTTACATGTTGGCTCATTTCTTTGCCGTCCTGTGCAAAACAACAACGTGAAATGACCAAATTTTAGGTTTTCTCGAGAACTGGAGCGTGTGACTGTAAAGTTTTCTTTCTTTTTCCTTACTTCAGCGGCGTTCATAACAATTTAGTCCCTGAACAGTTCGCCAGTATTTTCCGAGTTCAACAAATTGGAATAATAGCGAAAGCGTTACAAAAACGAGAAGTTCTATTTTGAGGTGACGTTTTCGTTGCCGTCGCCGTCGTCGTTGCTAAAGCTCCCTAATAAACAAAAGCCAGAGAGAGAAGACAAAAAATTCTATTCGCATGCAAATATTTTATATTATGGGCTATGAGGTAAACATTTATAGAATTGGAAAAAGCATTTTGAAATGGGCAAAATGGGTACGTTTTAGGCACTCATAGGTGCCATGCCATGGTGATTTTTATGTTTTGGAGGTCAAATTAAAATTATGGACCCTCAAGTACCATTGCTTATAACCAAAATGCTAGCCTGCGAACGCAGACGTATTTCCGGTTGTCGTTTCTCTCCGCCCGAAAAGTAACGTCTGCGAGCTCGAGCCGCAAAACGATTTCTGTGACGTAAAATCTTTTGTTTGGTAGTGGACCAATCAGATTAAACGATAGGTGCCATACACGAGTTACTCTCGCGCGAGTACGCGCTCTTTCGTGTCTGGAATGTGCAGGCGAGATTCTTAGTTATGGCGTGTGAAATCGACAACCATGAATGAAACTCCCAAGAAGATTTCCCACGACGGCGAATGGTGCATTCTTTGTAAAAGGACGTTTCCTTCAGCTAAGGAGAAGATTCTTGTGTTTGGCAAAAGCAGTGTTGATATAAGTTCTTTGATTTTTCGTGCTACAAATGTTGATCTTTGCGTTTACGTCGACTCTGAAAAACTGGCCATTTGTCGGACGCAGTGCTATAATCGTCTAGTGCGATTCAAGAATGCCCTACAAAAGGTGGACGAAATTAGCGGAGAAATCAAGCATGATTTCGGCAGTACTTTGCCCCTTCGTGTTAAAAGGATGGCGAAAGATGACAGCCACACACCGGTGTCGAAAAAAAGTCTGGATTTTGGAAATCCCCGTGCGAGCGCTACTGCTTTGCATGTTGCGAAATCAACAACTGAAACCACAAAGAACATTGCGAGTCCTGGATTTCGTCAGTATCATGGTGGGAAATAAATATATACACTTCATTTAATGCCACCCCCAGGCGTGAAAAATTGTTTCATTACAGGCGAAGCAATAAGATGCTTAGAACTAACTCTTCGAAAACAACATTTGAAGAGAGCCTTGTGAAATTCAAACAACGCCTGAGAGCGCGCGGCCTTCCAAAAATATATATAATAGAAAGGTGTCTGTCAGGGGTCAACTTTGCCTATAGATGATCGGCTTTAAAACAAAAGAAAAAACACGTACCACACAGGAGTTAAAAACCTTAAACAGATATTGATGGAACACTGGAGATTTATACAAAATCAGCCACTGCTGAGAACGATCTATCCTAAAACTCCGATAATATCATACAACAGAGGTAAAACTCTCAAAGACACTCGTCAGAGCAAAAATAGACTTTTTAGGCTCTAATGCGAGGCAACCGCAAAAACCACACTGAAGGAGTCCGTACAGGCCTGTCATTTATTTCCCATCTCGTCAACAGCAACTGCCCTTACAGATTTGCGATATAATTCGCTCATTGCCATTTTCCTCCATTTCTCATCTCCAAGCCACAGTTCAGGCGATCCAAAGACAATTGAGTAATCCCCATTATTGACTTCTTTTGTTTGTTTGTCAGTGGCTATTTCAGCCAAAGATATGGCAGTAATTCCCAGGGAATTTAGGCGTAGCACTTGATCTTTTATGAGGCTGTTAAGCGGAGAAATCACGACGATAATATTCTTCTGGTCAGTTGACTCAGGCAGGCACGAGTAAACTAACGGCAAAGCCTGATAAATCAGCGACTTTCCGAAACCCGTTGGTAGATTAACAAAAATATCCTTCTTTTCTTTAACAATGTACTTTATGGACTCCCTTTGATGCGTATTCAAACCGTCAAATCCAAAAACATCGCAAACCTTCCTGAACGCGTGTTTCATTGTGTCGGCCATTTTTTGTCCACGAGAAAACATGACTATCGCGCGCGCGTTGGTTCTGGATTTTTAAGAGCTAAACTGTGATTGGCTGAAGATTTACGTCAAAGAAATCGTTTTGCGGCTCGAGCTCGCAGACGTTACTTTTCGGGCGGAGAGAAACGACAACCGGAAATACGTCTGCGTTCGCAGGCTACCAAAATGCCCGTAGAACACCAAAAGAAAGATAGCAATTTTATTTTCTCGAAAGGGGAAGCAAACCATAATCTGTATTTGGTTATTTTTTCTACAGCACGGGTGAACTTGAAAAAATTGGGCCAATTTTTTCAAGTTGCAGTCCATGTCAATCCTTGCCATCCTAAGCTAAAGAGGCTTATTTATAGTTTTGTTTAATTGGTAAAATAATTTTAAACAAAATTGAACCACTATTTTTGGGTCTTCTTTGTTTCTAATATACGTTTCAGCTTTTCAATTCTTAATGTAAGGGGTTTGGTTGAGAAAAAGTTGGTGAAGAGGAAGACGGTGTTCTCCAAATCGCTGAAAGACTCGAACCTTGTTAAATACGCACTCTTAAACGTCAGATTGCTCTTTCCAACTCTAGTGAATCTTTATGCAATAACCCATTATATAAAATGGATCGTTTGCAATTTCGTTTCATTGAAATTCAAGTCATGTTGCATCATGCGACGTTAAACGCCCCATGTGGGTTATAAAACTGCTTTTATGACGAGATTGACTACCCTCAGTGGTAATTTACAGTTTGACTGTGAAGACGTCAGATTGCTATTTCCAATTCCAGTAAATCGTTATGCAATAGGCCATTCAATTCATGTTACATCGCGTGACGTTTTACGTCCCATGTGGGCTGTAAAACTGCTTATGACGAGATTGACTGTACTGATTGGTAATTTACAGTTTGATTGTGAAAAAGGTGGCGACAGGGCTACCCAAGCTTAAGTTGATAGACACAACGAGGTTAATGCTGACGTCATACAAGAGGACAACAGAATGAATGCTTTCAGTTGACTCATAACCGAGCAAAGGAGTCCGCTATCTTTTAACCGTGGTGACTTACCGCATAAGCCGCACGTTTTTCTGCACCTTCTTTTCATCCACTTTTTGAACCTTTCGTCCCAACACTGATTATTATCGACGTATGTTTGACAATTGTAATATCTGTCCATACATACTGAGGGTAAAGACAGGTTTGAAGGAGGTCACTGTGCAACTCAAAGATTTGACCGGGGGGGGGGGGGGGGGATGTGGAGGGTAGCGGTGTTGGATGGCCGTCTTATATCTCGACTCCTTTACCCTAGGTTTTAAAACTTGTTAAAACCTTGTCCAGGCCTAAGTACAAAGGGCGTAAGTATGATTCCTGTTCAGATTAAAAGATCAAAAATTCGTTTCATATTTCATAAATTTTGCACTGAATATATAGATGTTTCGTGACTCACGCGCAACTACGGTTATCGAGCCTTAAGAAAATCAGGAACAGCAGTGTCTGTTTCTTTTTTGTGTTTTATACGGGCCTGTTAAGTTAAACTCGAGCAGCATTTTCAATGTAGAATTTACAGCAAGTTAGCACCGAAAGACGGGTAGCTGATATTCGATAGTATTAAATCGAGTTTTGGTAGATGATGTTGTGCAGCCGTTTAACATTAGGAGTTCAAAACTAATCAATTGTTCGTTCTCTTGCGTTAGTCAGCATTAACCTCGTTAGCACTGAAGCACCTAGTATTAGTAACCACAGTGGGCTCCTGGTGACCAATAAAGTCATATGATAATAATGTTTATGCTAGCTATTTTCACTTGATAAAGGCATTATCCAAATTGCCATTAATTATGATCGTGACTGGTTGTTATGGGGATAGGCCTTAACGCCAATAGCACCAGATAAAGGAGTGCAGGAAAAGGTGGAGGTAATTGTAATTAGCACAATGCGGCGAAAAAGTAGTCTGTAAAGGGAATTCTGAGTCACGAAGGTCAGGGATTGTTTTCTTCCCTGGCAGGGAGCAGGGGAGCAGGGTTGGCGCAGTGGTGAGAGCACTCGCCTTCCACCAATGTGGCCCGGGTTCGATTCCCGGACTCGGCGTCATATGTGTACTGAGTTTGTTGGTTCTCTACTCTGCTTCGAGAGGTTTTTCTCCGGGTACTCCGGTTTTCCCCTCTCCTCAAAACCAACATTTGATTTAATTTGATTTGATTTGAGATTTGTAATTAGTAGGCGAAGAGCCACCTTGTAGAAGTACTACTATTAAATCGTTATTATTATTATTTAGAATTTAGCACAGGGATTTTCCCTGGGAAGAAATATCCAGTCAAGTCTCATCCCGAGACCTCAGACTTCCAGCACTATTATTATTATTATTATTATTATTATTATTATTATTATTATTATTATTATTATTATTATTATTATTATTAAGGTACTTCGTCACTATTCAAAAAATCATTTTTGTTCTCTACTCCTTTAGATCACAGATAAAATTGTGCCAAAATTCTGCAATCCAAAACGTGACAAAATGGAATGGAAACTGGCGTTAGCGTGCCCGCCGATTAATGTGGGGTACGCTGACTTGCCTTAGCGAACAGGTACCAAGACTCTCCATTCGTTACTCCAACTCTTACATGTTGTATATACTGGTTCAATCACGCTCTAACATTCTCTGGGATCGCTAAGACATCTCAGTTTAAATTTTCACTCTAGTGTTCTTCTAACTCTAACCACTACTGACTGCTGACTACTAACTATTCAAGCTTGAACGTTCAGTTAAATACTAAATCTGTAGACTTGTTTGGGTTTACCGCGGACCGTGGGAATATGAAGACCTCTAGAAGTTGCTCATTCAGGAATACCCAAACATACTAATGCGACTACACAAACCGACCAATCAAATCTTTGGAGAAATGACTAACAAAAGTGGGCTTAACTACAACTGGTGGAGGTCTCAGTCAAGGTCAGCAGGAATTCCCAAACATGACTACAATGAGAAACCACTACGACAATCAAACTAGAAGACAAAGCAATTCAGAACTCACAAAATTCATGCGTGGGCTAACCTTAACACTTGAATAACAGGAATGGGAAACATAAGACATTCACTTTATGACACTGGTAAGTAAAAATTGTTTCTGTTGGCATACTTTTGTTGACTTCGAACGCCACCCAATAAGCAAACAAACAACCTTAAATGCCCAGCACGAAAATCCTCTTGTACTGATGAAACCAGTCCCATTACAAATACAAAGTAATCAATTTTCTGTTTCTTTAATAAATGCCTCTTACCTCATCCATTAAAACTTCGTTTGCCATCAACTGCGACTGTTCAGTTGATAAAATATCTTTCTTTTCAGAAATACCAACTCCTCTAAAGAAAACGTTTTTGGTCTTATCGGATAAAACTTACACATTGTCCCCAACGACCGGGGTTGTAATTCGAATCATTGTGAGAGAACCAAAGGGAAATGAGGATACAATCAGTAGTAGAGAATCTTTTCTGGTAAATATCTTACTTTCAGTCTTGGTATCAGATGAGCTACCTGTCTGTGGCTTGGCAGTCGTAAAACTGAGCCTTGCAGAAAGTGCGATGATTAAAACGAGCTTCATTATGCCAGGGTTACTCCCAATCCTTGGATCTTCCTAAAAATGTAATAAATATATCTTATCAGATGTTTTGGTATGTACTATCGCTGCATATTTTTACGAGTTGTGCTGTATTTTGATGAGCCTACAGGGTGGGTCAAAGTACAAAAAGACAGTTAAAATATACAGCGATACTGCACACCAAAACATCGTAAGTGGTTTATTATCCAGCTTAACTATGATTAGTAGCAAAGAAATCTAACAGAAATATTGAGGGGAACGAGCGCGTGCGCGTTTGGAAACAAATTTTCGCCAAATGGACACACTACAAATAACAATGCAGAAATACCACGCCATATTCGTACGCGTTTTACGCGTTATTCGAACGGTGCTAAGTGAAGTTGGATAATAAGATCTAACATCTGAACGTGCTCTGAAGCGGCCTGGTAGCTAAATAGTTAAACTGTAATTAAACGAGAAATATAAAAAATAACTTAAGACATATAAACAACCAATGCATGCAATTTGTAATTTCCTTATTAGCTCGACTAGTCTAATAACCGGGCAGTTTTGTGTGCTCTTAGTTCTCCAAAGTAAGCGTCATTGCATTATTCAATTAAAATGTTGTGAGAAAGTGATTTGAAATTAAGGATTAAGGAGCATGCACCATTAGGCAAGTTTACAAAGTACAAACAACTTGAGTAATTTTTAAAAACAATTTTTCTGGCCAATATATTGAGCAATGTTTTGTTTTCCTCCATTTGTCAAGTGTAAACATATATGCCTCATTCAATTTAGAATTTTGTTTAAGTATGAAAATTCTGCAAAATTATTTACCTTGATAAACGGAAGTTTTTCTTTCTCGCGGAAAAGTGGAAAAACGAGAACATTTTGTAGCTATAATGCTGAGTCAACTTAAAAAAACGGATATATAGGGCTAACATCAAGTAAACATCGTATCAAATCGTAGAATTTGATCTCGTGCGACGTGACTTTCCAGCTGTTTCAACCGCTCAATGTCTTTCAATGATTTCCGTTGAAGGTACCGAAGACAACCGCAGTCGGCACCATCTTTGAGACAAACTAAAACGCTTACCATTTGCACAATCCATTCGGTAGAACATGTGGAGCGCAAAACTGATAAAACGTTTGTCCTAAGGTGCAAAATGTGCCGGAATCAACTGGAAAGTCCAGACAGAGCAGTAAAAGTGCATCGCTTGAATTAGAGGCCCGTAATTTCTGAAACTTTCCAAAAGAAATGGCGCTCACCATTTGATTTTCCAATCAAAATTTCTGTGTTTTACTTACACCGTTATCTTTCTAATCTGACCTAAGGTTATGTTACTCATAATGGACAGTAGTTGTAATAAACATAGGTGCCAAGCATTGCTGTGTTAATAATTATAATAATAATAATAATAATAATAATAATAATAATAATATTATAATCTTTTTTAAAAAATTCTCAAACAATCTAAAGTTTACAATTATTGATCTACTAGAATGCTAAAATTATAATCCGTATAAATATTATAAAAGTATTGCTAAAAACTTCATTAAAAAAATTATGTAAGACGTTTGTATTTACAAGGTGGCGGCAAAAAAATATTCTTAAAAATAATAATAATAACCTTTATTTACCCTCGGTAGTATTTATAGCACAAAGGCTAGTGGGGCCGAGCAAATACAGAAACAAAATAAAGTCAAATTAAATCAACTGAACTGAAATCAAATGAAATCAAATCAAATGTTGGTTTTTGGGGAGAGGGGAAAACCGGAGTACCCGGAGAAAAACCTCTCGGAGCAGAGTAGAGAACCAACAAACTCAGCCCACTTATGTGTCATCAGGCAAACGAACCACTCAAATTTATTAGTAGTGAATATGATCATATTACTTGCAGTAATTCTTTTTGGATTCTGGCTAAACAGTTAGTTATAGTTGAGAATTTAATAGTGCATTCTCTTATCTTTATTGTCAGGGTTTTCAGTCGGCCAGAATCATTTGTCTAACTTTGAACCTAAATGAAATTAAAAGATCTTTGTTAACCGACCTCCTGGTTAGTGAATATTTAATATATCCACCTATAGAGTGTATGTTATGAAATTTTATGAAAACTGCATGAGACGATAAACCGTTTTTCAAAAAGTCTCGTATATCTTCCCTTGAAATATACTCCAAATTAATTTCTGCAGACCCTCAGGGCCTCTTTGGAAGACAAACAACTGGGAAATGTTGACTAACATGTGTACTGACGTCTGTGATCAGCATTGCTTAATGAAACATTTGTTATCATGGTAACTTGGTATAACAGAGGTCATACAACTTGTGATAAAGTGAAATTTAAACGTGTTACAACGATTTATAGCGTTGAACATCAAGATAATTTATCATCATTAATTATCCCAATGAGCGTCATTTTTTGGTTAGAAAGTTAGGCTTTATTCCAGCTGCCCTGAGCTGGACTGTTTGCCGCTTTTCGGTTATCGAATACCATTTCCCTCAGTTTGGATGTTTATCGTCGGCAGTCCTCCACATTACGTTTGATTCAATAGGCTCCTTTTCGTTCTACCTTAAAACACCATTTGGCGTTCGTCCGATGCGTGATTCCACCCTGTTCTATTCTCAAACCGTGACCCAGACACATCTAATTTGACAAGATCATGAACCCTTTCTTTTTTGGAACCGCAGGCAATAATTACACAATTTGTAAGTCTCTGTTTATCATAAAACACTAACAGAATTGTTTGTCAAATATAATAGGATAACTCAGTACTCTGAAGAACATCTTGCTAGCTTAAAATATAATTATAAGCAAGAAAGCAACAAACAAGGAATAAACGCAATATTTCGGTTCTTATGACAGGACCATTTTCAAACGTATGACAAAGATGATACAGCGTTGAACTTATAAAGTGAGCCGGCTAGGAAGGTGAGAATGCAGAAAAAAAATTAAAAATAAAATAAATGCAGAAAAAATTAAGGAAAGTATAACAAGAATGTAAGCTATAAATTAAAATTACAGCTAAAATAATACAAGTTATTTAGCGGCTTTGATGCCCAGTTCAGCTGAGGTTTGTACCCCTTAATAAGGATTCCAAGAAACATAACTGGTTATAATTATTGTTACGAGCAATAATTGTTACGCTTTTTAAAATAGTTGGTGAACATGTGCTGCCGGTAAAACTAGCTACATCGGCTTTATTATCAAAACACACAGGTAGATTATTTAGAGAAAACAAAAACTGAAATGCTTCACAACTATGCAGGTGAAACATGGCAGAATGATGATCAAAACCGTGTGCATCCATTCGCACTCTAAGACATCAAAGACATCTATCAGTCTTGCGTATGAGTTTTCGGCATTACAAGCTGGGCAGGTCAATTTATAAATCACATGAGATTTGAGATACATATAAGAGTCGGAACTTTGTTTGAGCAAAACGCTGAAAGTTTCTTGTCAGTTTGGTAGAAAATTTTGAAACGAACTGGCTCAATGAAACAACGCTTTAATTTCTTCACTAGTCCGTGTTTACGATTAACTCTCCGACGTGACCTGCATAAGGCAAACGAAGCCAAATAATTTTGCTAGCATCAATGTTAGAAGATCTAGGTTCAGATTTTCTGGGCATGAAACTTTAATAAGGTTAGACACAACATATCTTGGAAAACCATTCCAGGACAAGAAAGTTTTGATTAATGATATTTGTTTTTGGAAAAGGGAGTCATTCTGGCAAACACGAGAAGCGCGATGGAACAGAGCCAAGCGATCTTACGAAGCCAGGGTTCATAAGTGGTGAAAGAGACAACTGGCCAGTGTTCGTGTCTTTCCTATAAATGTTCGTAGTTGTTCTGTCAAGACTGAAATGTCCAAGAAATGAACATTATCATCCTCAAACTTGTCGATCGTGAAACGGAGGTCAGGGGCGCAGCAAGCCTATAGGCCCGTAGGCCTGGGCCTACAAATTTTCAGCCTACCCGTCCTATATATTATTGTGCCGTTGTGAGAGATAAACATTTTCCTGAAATTCGTCGCGAACGTTATAAAAAGGAAACGCAATTTATCAACGTACCGATATCTTAGAATTATAACAATCGCAACCACTCTGTAAGGGCGAGATTGCGAAAGCAAGGGGAAACTTCGGAGCTCGCGGGCTATGAAACGTGCTACCGAGAATCGTACAGATCTTCAAACTGACCTCCGTAGTGCCTATGACTGGCGTAACTCCTGACTTGTTCCTCTGAAGTCTAAAAAAGTCTAAGGTTCTACACATATCGAGATCCAAGGACCCATATCATCATGAGTACCGGTTGTCTGATAAACCCTTATCAGCAGTTGATCACCCCAAGCACCTTGGTGTGTGGCTGGAGTCTTCCCTGTCTTGGGCCTGTTACCATATAAATTATATATCTGTGGTAAAGCTAACAAGGTTCTGGGTTTGATACGGCGAACTTTGAACCAAATAATTCTGAAGGAGTCTCGATGGCATATAAGACCTTAGTGCGTCTAATTCTGGAATATGGTTGTCAGGTCTGGAATCCGTATTTAGTGAAGCACATCAGTAGTATAGAGTCGATACTCGAGTCATTTCCGAATTACAGAGAGAATATCAGGAAAGACTTTGGGTCCTGAAATGGCCTTCGCTCGAGTTATAAAGGAAGTTTATTAGCAGCTTAGTACAGATGTACTCATGTACAAAATTATTTTTGGACGCTGCGATATAGATCCTCATATGTTTTTTGATTTTAATGTATCAACGAAAACGCGTAGGAACCATAATTTTAAGATAAGACCTAAGAAGATACTTACAAATTACTTCAAAGTTTCTTTTTTCAATCGCTACATAACAAACTGGAATAGTATTCCATCCGAACATCACTGATGCGTGCACCTTCTTTAAGAAGTTTTAAGTCCTATCTATGAGAATCTGTGTCAATTTTAAATCAGATGTAACTTGTGAGAGACATGTAAGTATGCAATTTAATTTAAGGGGGGATTTAACCTAAATATAGTTTTTTAGCCGCTTAACATCGATTTAATGTTGATATCTCGTTCGCGTTTCAAGCAATTTAGAGAAATCTCTATGCTCATCCCACGAAGCTATGTTGTGGGATATTTTGTGAAATTTTTGGTGATTTTTGGGTATATTTGGGAAGAGATAATTTTTCTCAAAGGATTAGTTAAATTGAGGGAAATAGAAAATTTTGAAGATTTAATGAGGGTTTAAAATTGGAATTTAAAGTTAGAATTTAGTATTCGCATGATAAAGTATTATTAAACTTAAATTAAACTTATAATATTACCTGTGGCGGGAAAGATTGCCACGTGACTAAGAAGAACTCTGCTTTGAGTTTAGCTCAATTTTGTTGAGTGCAGAGTGTAAAACAGAATACGAAATATTGGATGAAATTTTGAAATACTTTGTGAAAAAACCCGGAGAATTCGACAGTCTTACAGTGAAGCCGTATGAAGAATCGATATAAACATCTAAAAGTATCAACAGTATGCTCGCGTAGTGCTGATTCCGTCGTTTATAGGAAATTTAACTTCAACGATAGTTTATAGCGAGTAAACAAAATTTAATCTCAATATGAGGTTTCCCTGTTGCAGGATTGTTGTGGATTCAAACACGAAGACGACCTATGGGCAGGATTGCCCGTGACTTAGTAACTAATTTGTATCAAGGCAACATTAAATCGATATTCATTATGCTATAAGGAATTTGGAACGGTTTATAAACTGTGAATTCTGAGAAATAAGTGTCCTGTTAACCTGCGATCAAGCGTTCTCTTTTCAGTGCTGTTCAATGCGTTTAGTATTTCAGTGAAGTTATGAACTTGTTGTTTACGCCTGTTATTTTCTTATTCCTGTCTGGCTACCGATTAGCGAAAAATGGGAATTTCAGGTAGTTATGAAACCAAAATTAAACCAGGCAATGAAAAAATGAACAAACCTAAGAACTTGGCAGGCGTTCCTCAATTCTCAGTATTTCAAACCAGCCCAAACCCGATCAACTATCTTGCGTGCACAGCGTTCATTTTTGAATGTTTTTGAAGGGGGAAAGGTTAATAACTTTGCAACACTATCAAATTCATCTGGCTAGTTGGCACGAAAACTCTTAAAAAATAAAATCAAATGAAGAATGATCCTCGCAGATTCATTTCATATACCATTCACACTCTTAAGAAATAGTTCGCAAAAATAGCTTGCACATACTTTTTAGACGTTTTCAGACACTAACCACGAATCCACTGTTTGCTGAAAATGTGACACAACTTCAACTAGCTCGCATTAATGGTACAGGGATCAGAGAATAATTATGCTGCAGTCTCAAGATACCACAGAATATTCCACGAGCATAGTATCCTTTAGTTTGAACTGGGCGTCAGAGGGTCAATCGATTTCCTGTTTATCTGAATAGGGATCGTTTTCCTGATCTACAGTTCACTTGCGTTTTCAAAGACTGCGTTGAAAGCCAGCGCACGACTTGTGTTTGACGATAAGTAAAAATATCACATTATAAGGCAGCACGTTAATTTGTTGTTGTTGGGGTTGCTGATGTTGAAGAATTCTGTACGTTACTCATTCGGTTAATTTCAAGAGACCTGTGAAAAAGAGGCTACTTGCTTTGCCTGCTCACCATCCGTGAAAGTGTTGCACATGTATAAGGTTGAATGGCTCTGTCGTCATTCAATCTGCCAAGGCCTTCGCCAGTCGCAGGGTCTCAAATGAAATCCCTCGGCGTTTCATTTTACTTCGTTGATTCCAAAGAGTTGTACAGTTACAGGGTTCAGTAGCTTACAGCAAGCGATTCGTAATATTCGATTTGTTTACCACTTACCGTACTGAATTCGCTTTTGAACAAACTTCACTAACCTTGGCTTAGACTGATTTGTACAACTACGATTCGTATCCTACTGTAATTCGCTTTTGAAAAAGCCTTGGCTCAGAATAATTTGCTGCACAAAAAATACTGAAAAGGTCTTTGCTCTAGCAATGACGTCAGCTTGTCGCAAATAAAAGAATTGGATGAAAGACATTGCACCTATAAATTAAATCTTGCCTTCATTGACTTCAATTTGAATAATTTTGCCTTGATTTAACGGGGATCGTATTTTGGAAACACTAATTGGAACAACAGTTTATAGTGAGGAAACAAAATTCAGCCCAAAAATGAGGTTTCCCTGTTGCAGGATTGTTGCGGATTCTTTTGATAAAAAATCACAAAGATGACCTTTAGGCAGGATGGGATGTGACTCGCTAAGTGATTTGCATCAAGGCGACAATAATTGAAATTCATTATACTATAGGGAGTTTGCACGATAAGTTTAGAGCCTCTAGCTTCCTTCACTAAGAAGAGAAGTAACGCCTTTGAGCAGTAAACTAAATTGAAGCTTATTATTCTGCACTGATTACTGCTTTTTATGCACAAACCTTTCATCGAATAACCAGGGGCGTAGCCTAGCCTTCCTATATATTACTGTGCCGTTCGGAGAGATAAACAATTTCCTGAAATTCTTCGCGAACGTCATAAAAAGGAAACGCAATTTATCAAAGTATCTTAGGATTATAACAATCGCAACCACTCTGTAAGGCTGAGATTACGAAAGCAAGGGGGAACTTAGGAGCCCGCAGGCTATGAAAAATGCAAACGACAATCGTACAGCGGTTACATATGGCAAGACAGCGAAGCTCCTGGGCAGCCATGGCGAAGCGGAACCACAGACAGTTTCTTCTAGGAATAGTTTTTTCTTTCTCAAATTTCTGTGCGTGGTGAAGGGGAGTGCAGATCACGTTCAAAATTATGGTCAACTTCGGGGTAAATATCTTGATCTCATAAACATTTTTCAAGTCTGAGGAATGCATGAAATAGCGTTTTAGAGGTTTCAGTAAAAGAAAATTCCCGGAGAGCATACCCCCGGACCACCCTAGAAGCTCGCAACTTCGGCGTTAGATACACGCCTTTGGCGTGATAACGCCTTAAAAAACAGGCCTACGACTATTCGAAAACCTCGCTACGCCCCTGGAGGTTGCTGTGAAAGCTGTTAAGTTGGCATAAAATAGTGTCGAAGTGTTCAGGTTTCGCCAAAACGTTACGTAAAAAAACTACACCACACATTCGTCCTCTAAAGACACAATTCAGAATTAAAGGTACCAGTAAAAATGCCATTAGTTTTTAGTATTTTGATAAATTTAGCCATAATATTCAATAGGGCTATTTATACGAGAGAAAATAAGCCGCGGCTTACTCTGGTCGCGGCTTACATAGGACGCGAAAGGAACCATTTATACGAGTAAAAACTCCTAGTCCAGGATAAGCCGCAGCTTGAGAAAGCCGTGAACGTAGATTTTGTACCATTTATACGGAGTGTTCGCGTCTTATGTAAGCCGTGGCCAGAGTAAGCCGCGGTTTATTTTCTCTCGTATAAACGGCCCTAATGTTTTCAAATAAGTGCGGCACGATCGAAAGAGTCTAATGTGTCTGCTTGTACAAAAACTTCCCTTTGTTTGCCTCAGTTGACGCCTGCAGCCTTTAAAATGCGTCGAATGGCCAGATTTCAAACCTGGAATAACTAGTAACAATGGAAGTACGTCACTGCCGAGTAAGTCATTCCCGAAACCACACCGTGAAAATAGTAATGGACTTGCCTTTGTATATGAACTTGGATTCAGTTCGGCGAATGATTCCCCGAACCGGTTTGTTTCTTCCAGTGCAGTTACAGTGGAAATGTTAATTTATCCTGATAACTGGATTGAACTAATGGTTTTGCGCGTATTGTCAGAGACAAGTCTTGTATTTCTCCCTTCAAAGGTGATTGATATCTAGTGTAGTTTGAAAGAAGGTGTGAAAATGCCTTTAACTCAAATGTATTGTTAGTCTCCAGCGTATTGAAATTAAAACTAAGGTTTTTTTAAGTGTAATTATCGCGCTGCTATTCATTTTTAGAGTAGGGTTAATGTGTATTTTTTGCTGAAAAGCGACGCCGATTGTCATTAAGTGCAGAAACAGTAATTTCGCTGTAATCAGGATGGTGTATTGTAAACACGCCGGCTTTCTTTGAGTTTTTATCACAGGTAGCCCAAGCTCGATATATGAGTATCTGTACTGTACTATATTACGCGAAGAGTAGAAATATAAGGATTTGTATGGGGAAAACGGTTTTTCTCAAAATTCACAAAAATATTTACGATTTAAATAAAAAATAGCATACCTTGCGTCAGTCTTGTGTTTCTTTGTCTCTGGTACGGAAAAGAAGAGGGACCAAAAATCACCAAAATCGCTCTTAATTGACCCAGAATCCGTACCAGAGACAAAGAAGCATAAGACTGAAGCAAGGTAAGCTTTTTTTTATTTTAAATCGTAAATGTGTTTTTAAATTGTGAAAAAAAAAGCGGTTTCCCCATACAAATCCTTATATTTCTACTCTTGCGTAATATAGTACAGTACAGATACTTATATATCGAGCTTGGGTTACCTGTGGTTTTTATACGTTAAAATTTGGGCTTCATATGGTACTTAATTACAGTTTGAAATTTGGGTATTAAAAACTAATTACCTGCAACATCTAAGAAAGTACAAAGGCACGTTTTGTGTAGAATTAAGGCTTGAAATGAAAAAACTGTTTTCCTTATTGCGTACGGTATTAACACGACGTTTGTTGAAGACGCCGTTCCGAGTTTTAATGAGCAAACATTACCGTTACATGTGATCTTTTCGACTTTGGTTTTAAGCGTGTAAGCCATCATAATATTCTTCCCTCGATTCGGCTACAACTGATTGGGGTAAGCCGATATGTGGGTGCTATTTCAGACTGAATTTCAGTGTTTGGAACAAAATCCTGGCCGATTCATAGTTCTTACAGTTGTGTTTATTATACCTGCTGCCTGCTGGACATGAGCAAATCATATTCTTTGTTCAGTTCTCTTCAGTTTCACTTTAAAGCACGCTAAACCACTCTTTCTCACTCTTAGAATGGACAACAATTCACAAGACAACTCACTTTTCATGGCTTGCCGAAGATAAATAGTTTCATTTCCACCATTTGTTGAGGCAGCTAATCTTTTAGCGGCGTCATTAGACTGACAGGCAAGTTGAAGGCAATTGTTAAGTGCAGTTTACGAAATCGCCAAGAAAACTGCCTAAGAAGTAATAAACTCATTTCTGAGAAGTATTGTGCAATTCAATATCGAAGTTATTGTCAACATCGTCGGAAAGCCATAAATTAACCACTGAGTCGGAGTTGTTGCTGTTGTTTGGATAATGAAGTATAATTCCAAATGGAAATTGGCAACTGTTCGAAGTGGATTCATTTGAATCAATCACCAAATATTCTTGCTCGTTGTAACCAATCGCCTTCTTTTACCTGATTGCGGGATTTTTTCCCGACAACTTACCTTCATAGACTTGGAGAATGCGTTGACTTTTCCTATCAATAACCATGTAACTTTTTTTTCGCACAATTTAAATCTTGCTTTGCTTTTCGATGATCGAGAATACTAGAAATTCATTACTGTCTAACCAAACAGTAATTTGTATTCCAGGCGGCACTTTGGCATTCTTCCTTTGGCCTCGCTACCGACATCCAAGTAATTTTTGTAAATTGGTGTATTTCGACAAAAGTTAATTCAGTCCTTGCATTTGACTCCGGAGAGAACATTTTATCATCCCACTGCAACGCAAAGACTTGTAAATGAACTTGAATTTGTTTGACGTAAATTTAAATTGTCTAGGTCAAAGATTACAATTCGTAAAAAATCATCATAGGTGCCGAAGATGTCGAAAGAAATCGTTGAGACTTATTTACATTACAAACTTATACTCAGTTGTCACCAAGGCTTAAATATGTTCAAATTTTGTTGAGTTGAAAACAGGTTGAAAACTTATTGCAAGCGTCCCATTAAAAAAAAAATTAAATAAAAGTTTCAGTCAGGCCGGTATTCAACGATACTATTCATACAAAGTAATCTGTGTCTGTTCTTGTCTTCCTTGGTCGTTTTGTGACCTTTTAAGGGAATACTTGTGTTACGTAACATAGCCACATTTTGTCGGATTCTTTAGATGAAATTTCAATCGCAGAAAACGCTCGGAACAGAATGTCAGCTTTCCGAAAATAATAATAATAATAATAATAATAATAATAATAATAATAATAATAATAATAATAATAATAATAATAATAATGAGCTGCAAAAGATCATCCTTCTAGGAACGGCGCACATAATGAGGTTTCTGTCCAAAAACTCCCCTGGTACCTTAGGACCAAGGATTTTCCCGGTTCTAGGAGACTGTAGGAAACAATTAATAGCACTTAAAACGTTAATAACAACGTTAATAGAACTGCCGGAGAAGGTTGACAAACTCGTCAATGAACTGGATAGATTACAAGAAGGCACATGATATGGTGCCGCATTCATGGATCCTGAAATCCATGGAGATGGTTGAGGCTGCCAAGAATATTATCTCTTTAATCAGCAACAGCATGGTGAACTGCCACCACTACTGTTTATAGTGATCATGCTACCCCTGACCCTAGTACTACGAAAGATGAGAGCTGGATACAGACTGGAAAAGGACATGAAGCCCATTAACTACCTACTATTCATGGATGATAGTTTGTCGAGCGTTTATAACATGAGCCTCTGGCTCGGAAGATTGTGCAAACACTTCCCACGTTCTTCGACATTAAATAAATTATTCTATTCTATTATTATTTATTCTATTCTAACTAGACTCACTTATTCAAGTGGTAAGGATCTTCTCGCAAGACATCAAGATGTGGTTTGAACTAGACAACTGTGCTGGCCTGGAAATGAGAAGGGGAACACAAATTGGCAGCAGTGCAATAGACCTACCCGACGACCAGCACATCGGGGAAATAGAGGAAGAAGGCTAAAAATACCTTGGCATCTTACAGTTGGACCAGACTCTCAAAACCAAGATGAAAGGCAAGATAACATCGGAGTATATCAGAAGAGTCAAGAAGTTGTGTAGATCAAAACCGAATGGAGGAGATTTTATTGGTGGTATCAATACCGACCTTGCTTGGAGGCGCACTACGCTACAGTGCGGGGATTGTGGATTGGGCAATGGAAGAGATGGCCAGCGTGGATAAAAGAACTAGGAAGATATTGGCAATGAATGTCTGTTTGCACACCAGGAGCGATGTTGCGAGGCTGTACCTGCCGAGGAAGGAAGGAAGGAGAAAGAGGAAAGGGGGGAGAGCAGATCCCTGCATGGCTAACTAAGGGAGAGCACAGAGTAGATGCTTCAAACTGCTTTGAAGGAGAAAGTGATTGTGATTGAAGAAGAGAGCCTTCAGGACTATGAGAGGAGGAGGAAAGAAGAAAAAGTTAGAAAGGGGAAGGAGAAAGCCCTACACGGAGAGTTTGTCCAAGAAATATCAGATGTAGCTGGAGAAGAAAGATGGCTTAGGAATGGATTCTTAAAGAAGGAGACAGAGGGTTTGATTCCGGCTGCTCAGGAACAAGCTTTAAGAACAAACTCGATCAAGTACAACATAGATAGGACCTCAGAGATACCACTGTGTAGATTGTGTGGAGAATCCACTGAAACAGTACAACATACTGTCAGTGGATGCAAGAAGCTTGCCCAGAGAGAGTAAAGGAAGCGCCACGACAAGGTGGCTGTGCGGGTACACTGGGAGATGTGCAGTTAGTATGGGATAGAGTGTACCGACTAGTGGTATGACCATCAACCCTTGCTAGTCGCAGAGAATGGAAAAGTGAGACAAGGTACTGAAGCACAATCGGCCAGATATTACTCTAGTGCATAAAGACACACAGGTATGGACAATTATTGACATAGCTGTGCCAGCAGACCAGAATATTATCAGGACTGAGGAGGAGAAGGTGGAAAGGTACCAGGAGTGGACTTAGCGTTTGAAATCAGAAGGATTCATGGAGCCTCGAAAGTCGCAGTAATACCTATCGTGATTGGTGCACTTGGAAGCATCTCGAAAAACGCAAACACCTAGTTTGGGCCATCCTCGGAACGGCCCACCTGTTGGGGAATGCTGCAAATATCCAGAAGAATAACAATAACAACAACAATAACAATAACAACTATATTTTTTGAGCAAAGTCATTCTTGTCACGAAATATCGACTTTTTAAACACAATTTTAATTCGTATTTCTAAGGTGGCTAAGGCTTTTGCTCTCGAATCTTTGCTTAGTATGTAGGAATTTCATTGCACACTAAAATTCTCAGTGGAGCTAGAGGAGTATCAAGAACTTTTCAAAACGCCTAAAATAGAGCCCCCAGAAAATTGGTTGCAAAAGCAACATTTGAAGCTTTTCAATGCGTTTTAGCATAAACGGGGAATTTTTCTCTACGTCGATACTGTCTCTAACTGTCATGACTAGAACTATACCAAAGTGGATTTGATTTATGTTGCAACCGTCTCCTCTATCTAAATGACTTAAGGCCCTGGCAAACGAGGACACATTGTTGCGGACACGTTGCTCATGATGTTTGTCGGGTTAGCAAACAAGCGAGACACAAAATAAATGTTACAATTTGGATGCTGCGCAAACTGGGAAACATTTGTTGAGGACACAAAATGTTTCTGAGAAAAGTCAGAAACATTTTCTGTGTCTCGGACACAAATTTTGTGTCCGCAACAAAGGTTGCGCGCGCGGGCAAACAGGGAAACATTTGTGTCCACAACAATGTGTCCTCATTTGCCAGGGCCTTTAGAATGTGATATTCCCACTGGAATGTCTTCAGAATTAAGCTTCGTTTTAGAATTCACTTTCTTATTAGCTCTTGTTTTACTAAGCGTTAATTTTCATGATAGTATTTATCAAACACGAGACGTTTCTTACACGAGGCACGTTTTTTTCTTTTTGTTTAGCGAGACTTAATTGAGGATGTTGGATATTCTGAAGAAATACTATATCTGCTTTTTAACATCTTAACAGAAAAGGCTTTAACTATAGAGAAAACAAAAAGTGAAGTCAAAAAATGTGTTCAAATAAACACTTGGAATGCAAACCGCCTTCACGCTCTTTAAACGTGATGGATGTTTAATGACTTTATATTGTGAACATAATTTCAAAATTGTCAAGATACCTCCTTCGGTGAAATTTAATTTCATCTCATGAATTGAGGAATGCAAATTTCAGCGTGTGGAAATTTAGCCAAAACTAGAAATGTGAGTCGTTCAGGTAAATGCAACTGACATTTCAGTTCCTTTATCATTTACAAAATGTGTTTACTTTTTAAATCACATGTATAAATTTCAAATGTCTAGAACCCCTTTAGCGTTATACAAGGAAACATTTTTGGGAAAATTAACCGCTTAATAAATTTCGGAATATCTTAAATCTTTCAAATTTGTTGTTCATGTAAATAAATAAGAGATTTTTTCCTTTGTTTCCCTTGAACCGGTTTTTCCGAATGTTGAATGGCGACTGGTGATGGTTAAAGATTTTTCTGTCCTCCTTCAGGCGATGTCAGATGTGAAAATTTCACGCTTAAAATAAACTATCCAGACAGGCTAGTACTTTCCAAAAGTGTTTGTAATAACATTTTGTAATTGCTTGTTCACGATTCACGTGACATCACATGTTGATCTTTCAACTTCAATAGCTTCCGAAATATGTCCTCAGCTTAGGATTTCTGGTATTAGCCTTTAGAATCTGAGAATTCATGCAGCATTATAGTCGATTAAGGAGCTGTTTACATGGAGGCAGGAAGATCCTAGAGGGCAAACCAACTTTTCGTTTGGTTTACATGCAGAAATTTCGGTCGGAAATTTCGACGAAATTGTCTACCTTTCACTGTCCTTTAGCCACTGATCGCCCGGCCGCCGCCATGTTTGTTTGGTTTGTTGGTTTTGTCCCTGGTACTAGGATCTTCATAGCGAAAGCATTTTACATGGTGCTAGGATCTTACTAGTGCTGGGATCCTCCTACCTCTGAGGTAGGATGATTCTAGGACTAGGAAGATCCTATAGCTAGGGCCAAGTACAACACTTTTGCATATAAACTGAATACAGAGAACATGGCGCTAGGATGATCCGCCTTCCAGGATCTTACCCCCTCCATGTAAAGGAGGCCTAAAGCATATGTTGTATTCTAAACACTTTAATGTATTTTTGTTCACTGTCTGAAAACTGCGTCTGGGCAAAAGTGATTTGAGAACGTCTATGAAATCGGACAAAATTCCCAATGACCTGGCATTGAATGGATTCAAAAACAAAGATTTTAAGAGTAACACAAGTCCTAATATTATCAGTAAGAACCTTGAGCTATTCTTTACTTCAGCAATGGTGGCATGTTACGTTGAAAGCCGGGAATGTGGCACGCAGCTAAATAGAATTTTTTAAACTTTTGTGCCGGGTATGTCTAAATGTCGAGACAGAGTATGAACTGCGTATTGGTGAAAATTGATGCTTCCTCCTGCAACTAAAATTTAGCATGGATGAAATCCGATTTGTAACTAGCTTAGCTTCCCCCTGAAAGTAATGTGTTAACCCCGTTTCATGTTACGATCTCTATGAATCTGTGGGTGAAATCCTAGAATTTGTCATTTACATGAAAGCAACTGAGCAACATTTTATGGTGTTGTGCTTGTGTTTTATAAAGAGCTTTTTAACAGTTGATAACACTGAAACAAATGAAACCTATGTAAAAGTACTTTCTGAGTCGCTGTCTATGATTTGAACAAACTGATTCTAACTGGTGTGTCGGTAGGCGTAATTGTAACCATGCAAATAAAAGTTATGAGGAGTTCCTTTTTTTTCGGACATTTTCTTTTTCATTTATCCTAATGCCGTAGTTTTATGGTGCGGGTTTTTTGGAATGTGGCAGTTAAAATGTTTACAGCTTGACGGTATGGTGTGGTTGGTGGACATGACACAGATTAATCCTTACAGTATTGAAGTAACCCCAAGTCAAACCAAAGTAACGCTTGAACAACTGGGCAGTATCAAAAGTCTATATTATAAACGTTTTCCACCTTTTTCTGATTAGGGAAGAGAACTACGTGATCTGAAAGAAAATTGATTGTTACTCCCTCCAAGAGGATGACATTTCCATCATCATTTAATCGCGTTCCCTTTTTGATTGTCGTCTGCTCTAGTATAAGTACATTAATTGCTCCATTTTGTTTTTTTAGTTATTGCACTATATCTCTTCATTTTAAATGGCAATAGCTCCGTGTGGGTAATTGCAATTCCTGTTTCTATTTAAGGCCAATTTGTAAAAAAGGAAAAGACGAGAATAGTTCCCTTCTTGTGACGAAAAGATCGGGATAACTGTGAGATTTATCTCTCACACATATTAGATAGGTATTGTTTCGTTGCTATATGAATTAACAGATTTTTTGAATGAAGGTATCTTTTTGTCTTCTCTTAATTTAACGTTTACGTTTAATGATATTTTTTGCTTTCGATAGAAAAGCTGTATGCCTGAAACGTATGAGAAATTCTGACCACTGAAATAATACTAAAAACTATATCAGTGGTGAAACGTTCAATGCTCATGAAAATTTCAAAACAACACGAATAAATTGCAACCACAGACATAATACCCACCAATATACCATACATATTTTTAATTGCAGCACATGTTAGCCTCTCGAAAACCCATTAGAAAAGAAAATCGAGGCGTAATTTGCTTGAAAGTGCATTAAGAGGAACATCAAACTTGATCCCTTTCACACCTTGATCTGTATTTGGTCTGTATGTGTTATCGTTTCGTGTGCGTCGCCTTCAAATAACCCAAGTTCAGTTCTTTGATAATTCATCAGCTTCGATGTGACATTCTCTGACATTTTGTCAAACAACCCACAGAATTAATTTCATTTTGTGATGATTTCCAGCCGTATTATGTCGACTCATTTTCTTAAGTAAAGAATTTTTTGCGTAAGAAACGTTTCACGGGAAGTTGTAAGTGCTTTTGTACGGAGACTCCCTGTTGTTATTACGGATAGTAACTACGCTTGTGTTCTGAGAATTTTTAGAGCAATATTTCCCTCAAAGCCATATCCGTTTAACAGAAAATCCACCAAGACAGGTCTTCCTTATATAAAACTTGAAAAATGCAATTTGTTTCCACTAGGAATCAAAAGACAAATTCAAATTGACTTCGTCACATTTGCCTCAGGTTGTATTCCTGACTGCCTCGTTAAAAAGTCCAAATTTCTTCAGGAGGGAAAGGAGTCAAATGACAAAGCATTTTCGTGACATTATATGGTTGCAGCAAAACGCGCTTAAAACTGAGGACTATTGCAGACTGGTTTTAAACTGCAATGAGGACAGCGGCTTTTAAAAGACGGTGGCAATGATTTTTTTGAGAATAAGAAAAATAACTTATTACCGAGGCGGTGCACAAGAGATGCTCTGATTTTGCTTTTCGGTCTCAGCAAGGACTGTCCTAGAATAAAACCTTGTACTAACCATACTATTCTTCATACCTTTTATCCTGTTAGTTGCAGCTTCGTCAGTTTTCGTCTGAAGTGTTTGTGGTCCTTCTTCCACCTAGATTGTAGTGTTACGGTGGTTTCGCATTGGTGCTGTTGGGAAAAATTTTGTCGGGGACACCTGCCGTCGTCACTCGCCTTAGTAGGTTTAAGGCGGATTCTTATTTTAATAGATAAGGGCGAATTAATTGTTTGCTTCCCGAAATGTTTACAACTGGCTGAAATCTGTTATCGAGAAAAATCCTAAAGATATGTAGCCCATTCGGAACCTTGCAACCCCCAATGAGAAACCCTGCAAAAGAATTAAATTCGTATTACAGACGTAGTGTTAATTTTCGCGATTTTCTCGCCATGAGCTCTGATTCTTTTGTCTCGACAGGTCGCGTGCAGATATGTGGACAGCAAAGCGAGTGATGTCATGGCGCGTCATCTTCCTAGTAAATGAATATTTTAAGACGGTCAAACAGCATTGGCACACAATACCGATTTTTTTATTTATTGTAGGCGTCAAACCAAGCGGCAAAAACTCAAGCTTGTTTTACCAGTTTGTGGTGAACCTAAAGAAATCGCTTATCGCTCGAACAAAATTATTGTTATTTATATATATCGTAGAAATTCATGAACGTCGGAAGCAAATTAATTTTAGCTTCGTTGTTTTCATTGTCCGGAAAACGATTTGGATTCTGGAGACGTAGGAAGTAGTTTAATTTTAAGTAATTGTCAACGGGGGAAAAGTGTAACCTGTCAAGTTTGCATTCAATTAAAATGCTCTTACGCTACTGATCTCTAATACTTTAATCCCACAACACGGCATACGGCACGTACATAGAGTAGCGATACTTTAAACTATATGGAGCTGTATTTGATCAAACATTTGTATTGCTACATACTTTAATACGCAGAGAAAACATCTTTTGAACAAACCGCATTTTTAAATATTGTATACGCAAAAGCAATGAATACTTCAGACCAAAATATTTCAGTTGGGTTGCTCTCGCTTGGTTCCCTGGTGAAAAGGAAAAAAAATACCCTGTATTTGCACAAGTGTTCTTTTTTTCATGAATAAGATTTTAGTGTCAAATGTTAAAACTCATATGAGGAAGAATGTTCAATATGGCAGAAAATAACATACATTCATAATGCCGCACTACAAATATCAGTATCGCATTTGCTAACATGGTTCAGTTATCACGATTTGGCAACATGAAACGAATTTTGTGAACAAGGAAATACATCTGAAATACAATAACAAAACAACGGCATATCACTTTCACATCTACCAAATATGACCTGAATTTTATTGATAACGGCTTAGTGGTAAAGTGAAAATAATTAGCAAAAATAATTTAGCCAAAGCTTTTACAGGTGATCTGCGTCAGTGGATTATATTGAAATATTGAAAAGAAAATGCAAGTTCTCACGCTATTTTGCAACGTTTGTTCTTTGTTTGTTCAGGGTCACAACGCCTCTGTGGAATTTTCGTTTCCACTATATACATTTTGACGAACTAAATGAAAAAGAAAATAGAAAATATTGTGCATTCTGGCACTTGATTGATGCGTTTTTTGTTATCTAGGCGAGGAGATTAGCTTCATCCTAGCGAGGAACATTACTCATTCGTCCGTCTTCCAGTTTGTCTCGGTTAAATATTGTTTTGAAAGTAGACATTTTTCTCAGTCGAAGTATTTTTGCTTTTTGTCATTTTACTATGATATCCTCGGTGCATAGTGCAACTTTTCTTTTGTTTATAGACAAAATCCTTTGCAAACTATCGGATATTCAGTTTCCCCAGTTAAATCAATTCTGCTTCTATGAGAAAAACACCTTCGTTCAGGTTAAAACGCTTTAAAGAACATTTTTCTTGAATTTGTATTCGTATCCTATATACACGACCCCACAAGCATATGCTTTAAACTTTCATCGTGTTTAAATAAAGGATATGTATGTATGTCGGTATGTATGTACGATCTTTCCTAATATTTTTTAAAAAGGAAAAAAAAATGAATTGTCGTAATTTCCTTATATTTCCTTAAAGTTTAACCAACTTGTGTTGTGTTGTAAGGTTTTTCATATTTTGCCTTTGTCCTTGTGGAAGTTTATTGTATGCTATCTGCCTTAATTTTTTGGCCTTAATTTCATCCTCTATTAAAAAACAAGCTTAACTTTGTTATTTGAAGTTATTTGCTTATGTCATCTCAGTCTTTATTTTATGATTTTGTATTGCTACAGAAGGCGTTCTTTAGGTTAAAATTGATTGTAGGTGACGAATGTCGAATGTATCCGAATGCTAATTTCTAAAAAACACAGTTTCCTTTCATAGTTTTCACTGATTCCCTCGATGCCAAACGCGTATACTGTTCAAGTATTCCCCGTTTGTTACGTTTTTCTTTCTGTTAACTTTTTATGTTTCGTAAAACACCGGAGTTTGTTTGCTGCACCATTTCACTTTTCAATAAAAACAATTTGTTCACTGATATACTCAGTCAGTTTTGAAAGTTTTGGTGGTTCTTTGTTAGTAAAAAATCGCTTTGTTCTCTATTGTAATGTAGTTTGTTTTATTTAAACGGTTGCCCACGTACTATTTGCTCCCCAACCAAATTAGTGACTTACTTGCATGTAGTGGGCATTACCAGGGTATCTTGACGTGAATGAGTCGGCTAAAGAAAGTCAATACGTTCACTAAATGACTTTGCGATTGCACATACCTTATATACGGCCGTGCTTATTTAACATTACTTCCCCTTATTGCCATGGAAGTTGATTAAGCATAGGTATATTTCAACAATCCATTAAATGTGAAAACCCTAAAAGTTCTGAGAGGCATCCACGATGAGTAATTTCATAAGGTGTTTTGACGAAATTAAGCTTATGGCTAAATTGGCCTAATTATTTGAATTGCTTGGGAGAAAGCCGGATTATGTCGTCCAGAATATTCCCGAAATCCAAAGACTAAGATTGTCGGCGGAAATTAACATAAACCTTTAACCACTGTAACGACAGAATTTCAAAGATTTGACACTTTTGTCTAGTTAAAAAGAAGTTTAGCTGATTTTGCATGTGGGACATTGTAAAATGCACTATTTTCAACTGGATAGTGTTTTCGTTGAACGAACGAACGAACAAACAAATAAGGGGGTTAAATGCACTAGCTTAACACAGCAAGCTTAAGGACCACAAAATATATTAAGCATAAATAACAACTTTATTGTGCAAGCATCCACTCGCTTTCGTTATTCAGTCCATTATTTGAATGTGAAATTGATAATTTGAGCCCTTTTGGCGGGTCAAAAATTAAACCTACATAAAAAATAGTGTATTTTAGCTTGCAGACGGAAAGACTAATTTTTTTATTACCGGGAAAAAAGAGAAGAAGATATAAAAATAATCGTGAAATATTAAACAGGGGCACCCAACGAGCCAAATGAACCAAAAGCTGTAGAAAGGCATCTTTAAGCACCCTATGGTGTTTGAAGTCTGTTTAAAGGGATATTTTCGTTAGCTAGAAGAATTTGATCTGTTCGGATTTCTTAGCTGAAAATATAATTGCCCGAAAATGTTAGGGAACAAACTCTTCCTTTGAGAAAATACCAGCTGAAATGAACCTTCCACGAACTTTTAAAGGAACTGTTTTCTTTCCGAAAATGCTAACTGACGTTTTTGACTGCCAAGAACAGCAAATACGACCTTTCCGACCACCTAAGGTGCTATGATTTTCCCATTGCGAATCTTTTAGGCCACGTTTCAGTTACGAAACTCCGAGTGCACTCTTTATTCCACGCCGAATGCCTATAAGGCGAACTACCCTCCACCGAACAGATATCTACCGAAACTTGTCACTGGGTGCCCCCTGATTAAAGTTATCTCACTATGTACTGAGCATAAAAGTTTATTTATCTACTTACCACAGACTAGTATAAACACATTCAGGTCTTGCTATCTTGTATTGCATTGCGAAATCTCTGTTTCTTGTTGTGACAATAATTATAGCCCTAAGTAGAGTTGCCATTACACCGGCTTTATTATGGGCCGACTATTTAATATTTAAAGCTCTTTCTCTAAAAACTTTTCGATACCCGCAAAACGAGACACCTTTTTCAGTACGAAAATAACCACAAAGCGCTTGATTATATAAAGCGTTTTAAATAGTATAAGCCTTCACAATGATTATACCTCTTGAGAAATACAACGCTACCCGTGGTTGGTTTGATAGTGAGGAACAGAACTTATTAATGTAGAGTATTTCTAGAATTTTCTAAGTTAAGTTGCATTGCCATTTTAAACCACAGTTTTTATTATACAACGTTATCATAGATGAACTGTTAGCGTGGACAAAGTTATCAGCGCTGTCTTCTTGCAAACGAGTGGTTTGCATGGATCAAACCCTTACAAAAAGTTTGATTTTTGAAATGAAAAGTCTTTTGATAAAATCCTACAGTGTCACAATTCAAATGAAATCTGCTGAGAAATAATTTCCTGACATGTTGATCACGATGTCAGCATAGGTCGTTCAAACTTTTATTTTTGGGATGTAGATAAAATTATGCTCAAAGTGTATTGAAAGCTGTAGCTTCCTGTGTCGTTTTAATTTTAGGGACTGATTAATTTTAATCCAGTTCTTAACTTGGGCACGTAATTGTCATAAAATCGCCCTTTTTACTGAACATTTTGACTGTTACATGAAAATCGCCATTATGTTTGTATTATTTCTAGAAGGCTGATTGGATAAGAAATGTTTTGATGTATTCCTTCATTTCAAATTAGATCCCTGACATTCATTTAGCTTTTTTTTAAAGATGTTCAATACTCGGCTACCCTAGTTTATATCGGTCTCATCAAAGAGGAACTCTTGCATAATTTCCGAATTTCCTGTAAGCGAAATCACTTATTACTAATTTTCGACGGATTTTGTTTGAAACTTTCTTCTTTTTTGGCACGAAAAAGGAGTGTTACAGCTTTCCTATTAAGAATCTATGGAAAGATGATCATGAGTCAAACTCTTGAACCGATTGTCATGTCTAATAGAAATGTATTTTTAAGACAATATCGCTCGGGATATGCGTGATGCATATTGTTAAGACATTTTGGAAAACTCGATAAAGTATGCTATGTAATGTTAGATTTTTCTATTCAAAGAGATTAACAGAAGCAATTCAGTATTCAATAAATGGTAAGTTTGACATCTAAGGAAGCCATAAACGTCGGAAGTTTAGATTTCATGTCACAATTTCCTTCTTCGTACCGAGAAGTCTGAAGGTGTTCTTAGTATTGTGTTCATTTCGGAGCACTTTGCCTATTGTCAGTTTTGAACTTGTTAGTGTCTGATTCGTGTGGTATTTGCTTGGTAGTGATGTAAATGCACTGCATATAGACTATATAGTGTTTACCTAACTGAGCGTCCGCAAAATTGTTCTCAGTTAAAACTTACAAAACTTCATCTAATTTGCGAGTGGTATTTTTTAATTCTTAATTTGAAGTAATTTTCAGGTCGACACGTAATAAGTAATACAATCTCTTGTGAATATTTCCACAATAATACCGGTAGATTAGTTTGATTGTTTTTCCTTTTCTTTGAAAACTGTAAATGTATTTCTTTTGAAAAAACGCAAAAGTCGCATTCAAATTTGGACGATGCACTTTATTGGTTCTGATATTGAAGTTCTTCGTAGTTTTTGTTGTATCTTGAAACGGTTATCAGTTTTTGACGATAATTTTTCGTGCTTTGCCTAGATGCAGCTCGACATCTTTTGTTATCGATAAAGAAAATCGCAGGTTTTAAGGCAGACTAGACTTACGTTTTACCTTTATTATATGGTACTTACTTTTAGCCAACTGTCCTTTAGGGCGGTGGGTGGTAGACGTACTAGAAAACTCTAAACGATGTGCGGTGTCTTGAACTTTATCGGTGTGATCGAAATGGTTCAACTATCTATGGACGTTTCCGCGGTAATGAAATTATCTCTTGCAGTACGAACAACACTCTTAATACTTATTTCTTGTTTGTTCCGTTCAGGTGTTGTGTAATCAGAATAAACAATAGCTTATAACGTTGTTATTCACTTTCCGTCCACCATTTCATCAGCCAAAGTACTCTGACAAATTTTCTTATTGGGTTGAGGAAATTTAATTAGAGTGAAAGCCTTAATACAAGACCAAGTGCATTGGGAAATCCATTTCAATAGTCGCTTAACACGAAATTGTTTCTCGTTGCGAGACATGTTGTTTTAGAAAAATAATATGCATGAGACAGTTTATGTATTCGAAAGTGACAGCTTTTTGGACTCTGATTTCTTTTTATTAAACCTGCTTGTGAGCATCTTTGTGCATTTCACTGAGGTTATTGTTTACATACAAGCTTTGCACATATGAAATGAAGTGTCAAAAGTTGTGATAGAATTCTGCTCATCTCTGGCAAGCCTGTTATGGTGTCTACACGTCTACAGATCAGTTTTTATTAACTATTCGGCATTCTTCTGAATATTTCCTTGCCATCATCCGTTTAGCTTAGACTATCTATAGGTTAAAAGTAAATCTTAAAGCGCTTTATAGGATAAACAAAAGAGCTTACGAAATTATGTCTGTCTGACTTTTGTAGTCGTTTGTTTGCGATAAAATTTCAGTTCAGAATCTTGCACTGTTAACTGTCAGTCTTATTGTGAATTACAATGTTGAGCTTGAGCTTCCATCAGCCACTCCAGGAGTTTCTGTCGATGGTTGTTTGACAATTTCTAGCAGTGGTAAATTCGTCTTTCCAGCAATAGACTACCACGTTTCTACAACATATAACGGAGGAGTAGCACAAAGCCTTGCTGTCTTTATTCCTTGCCATTTCAATAATTTTGAAATGTGAGTGTATATTCAGGAATCAAAATCTTTTAAAATTCTCTGTGGAGTTATTGAAAATAGAGGACAACAGTAGAAACTACCCGAACGGATTCTAAAACCTTTTGTGAGGGATAACAACAACAAATGATGCCCTGCAGCAGTTGCGACTCAGGAGGAGCCAAGCAAAACATAGGAATAATAAAGAACAAAACTAAAAGTACTTGATCTGTGAAGTTGTTGGCCATTATTTCCAAAAACAATAGTTTAGCTGTGCAGTTTATATTTTTTCATTAAACCGTTAATTCTTCGCGACACTTATAATGACTGAGTCATCCTTACAATAGTGCATCCGGGAATTTTTGTATCCGGGCTTGAACTCCGATAACTTGTTTAATGAGACTTTTTTGACATTTTGTGTGAGTCCAGTTCGTCAATGACATTGTAAACCTATTTTACCTTTTTTAATTAAGAGAAACTGCACCTGCCTTAACACACAATGAATTCCAGCCTAACAGTTCCTGTCGTAAAGGCCTTTTAAGTTGGAATACTGATGAGGGCTCTCTTTTTTTTGCAGGATTAAATGTTCAATTTTTGTTTAGGTTTTGTCCGATTTTGGCGCGATGGAAATTTGGTGTCAGGTATAATTAACAATGCTGATGAAAAATACTTATGTGTTTCCCTTCCCTTTAATACTCGTGCACTAGTTTTATAAAACATAAATTATGCCGTTAGACCTCCTATCCGTTTACTTCCAGACTAGGGGCTAAAATTAGCCTAAACTCGGGCCTGCAAAAATAGCGTATCTCTAATTTAGTGCTAAACAAAAGATAAGAGAAGTCTGTGTTTGTTACATCGGGCGCATTGTGTTTGTAATGCCTGAGTCTGATTGGTTGTAGTGATTATCCATACAAATCCTATCAACAACATATATCCCTGTAAAATGACAAAATCCTTTTACAGCTCAAGCATTAATAATAATAATAATAATAATAATAATAATATGATGATGATGATGATCATGACACTTGTGAAAGAAGGACAAGGAAAGGAAATGAAAATACAAACAAACAAAAACAAGATTAAGTGCGATTAAGTATGACTGGCACTCGGCTAACCCACACGACATGCGACAGTGATGGGCAATTGACAATACGTGCCCAGCATAATAAGTGGGGTAAAATAGTCCATTTCTTCCAAATGACCAAATATGTCGATCGATGGATACGCTCTGCTCACTTTTTGAGAAAGGAAATACTCATCAAAAGGTTTAGAATTCGACACATGGTCAGAAAAATCTCCGAAGTGACTGATCGAAGCTTCTTTTGCGGGGAAAATTGAAGCCGAGAAACGAACGTGAGCTTTGAAAATATCTTTCCAGATGGATGGCCTTCTGTGCACTAGTGCGTAGCAAGATTCACGAGTGCTCAAGTCACTTGAGGAAATTCCTGACCTCAAAAACCGAATAAAGAGAAAAAGAAACAGAGCACATTCCTAGATTCTGTGCCTTACGGGCCGAGTAGTTACGGATGCTCTTTTAATATGGACATTTCGTTTGGCGGTGGGAACACAAAAACGACGACTACTAGAGTGCACACGAATTTAAGAGAGACCAAGTTGCGTAAAGCAGGGAAGTACCTTCCACAGAACAAATGTGAGGTCTATTTACGACAACTCGAAGATCTTATTGTAAACTGAAAAACTCCAGTCATCGTTACCGCATGATCTTTTCAATGCTACTTTTCTGTCAGCTCTCACGTAAGCTAATGCTCTTCTGAAATGTGTGGCTGTGTGTTCTATGTTACGTTACTCTAACTTGTGCGGAAACTGCTCCCCTCCCAGTTTCAAGGAATAGGTACCAAATTTTCATTTTTGCGTCTACATCACACTTGCTACGCATTATTGAGGCCTTACAAGGGGTAGACGCGACAAGCGACATGGCTCCGAAAACAGGCGACAATCTTCTCCCAAAACACCGAGAACCGACAGAAATTGACAGAAAACGCTCAACAGTTTGCGACAGCGACAGTTTACTTTCTATTCCTCTATGTTTTCTTTGCGACAGCGACATTTGTTCCTAGCGAAACAAGCGACAGACAGAGTCGTAAAAACGAGCGGCAAAGCGACACCACACCAACCCTTGGAGGGCCTCATTATTGTCCTGTCCTATCGAAGAATTCATCTCAATCCCTAATGACTTTAAACAACTGTCATTCTACGGTACATGTGCTGCATTAACATTTAAGACTAGATAGAAAGTTTTCCGCTGTCTTATGCATCTATTTTCAGGTTGAGTTTTGAGTTTGTGTATAAGATCGTCAAGTGTACTGTAACCATGAGTATTATTTATTCGTGGCAGCTTGGTTTGGCATAATCGATTAAATGAAACGTTTGCCAACTTTACATGACAGGAAAAAAAAGGATTACATAACATTCCAGGATAACGCATAACATTCCACGTGTTATTAAAACAGTTTATGTTTCAAATAAAAATGAAACGTTTAACGGCTGTCAACTAAGAAGTAAAAAGTCTCAAAAGCGATAATATGTCCCGTAGGCCACCACTTCAGTTTAAATTAAATTAAAAATCTGTTGATTTGTAAGTGCTAATTTCCGTATGAATAACTACTTTCATGAAATCCTACGAGCTAGTTTCTCTTAGGTCTTTTCCTTCCGATATGGGAAAAAAAGGTAATCACGGCTCTGAAAGATAGCTTTGTTATGCTTATCCGTTTGCAGGACATTTTTCTGAGTTAGGTGTATCAGTTGTTATTTGTTTTGCTCGCTAATGTTTGAGTTGGTTCTCAATCATATTCAATAGCTTTCGTTCTCTTCAATAACATACAGTTTTGTACTGTTACATAGCCACTTTCAATATTCGACATTCAACATGGCGTGATAATTTATTCAAGATTCAAGATTTGAGGGCTTAGTACCTTGCGATGACGTACACTATCTACCAGTTGATAGTAATTTTAGCGAAAATGAGACTGTGCCTCTGAAACTAAGCTCCCAAAAACTATGGAGGTTAAATTTCGTTGTGCATAAAATAGTTTTCGGCTAGCCGACTTTTCAAGAAACGGACGACTGGTCGCTTGCAAGACATTAAGGGAATTTTTTTTGGACTTTATTCCGGAATTGAATATGAATATTCGCAATAGACGGCAATCGTTTTTTTTTTTTGGACATATTCCGTTTTCTGAATGAATGGAATCAACGTTCTTCCAAAGATTTTCTCATTCCTAAACCGGAACAAGAATAAGCCGGCAGAATAATCCCAAAAATACGTCCTACGCTTTAGCTAACGTAATAGTCAAAAGACTTTACTTTGACGTACTATTATTGATCGCTTGTGGTCCCACCTCTTGGAAACGGATTTTTAAGAATCGCTGTAACCTTCTTGATACGGGAAACATAAGGTGATGTCTTCCATTGATCAGCACTTGTCATTGCGTTTCAGTAATTTTTCATCTGCAAGTTGCAATTCAACAAACTGGTTCACTGCCAGGCAGAAGTGTCTTTGGCATACGACGCAATTGAATCGAGTTCGACAAAACACTTGTATTTTGTGGTAAGCCACCAGCAACATTATTTGCTCGAAAACGACGGAGTGTATTTAACCTGCCATCATCCTGGTTGTTTTCCAGCAATTTTTGGATAAAACAATCCAGAGAAGGGAAAATTCGGTGGCCTGAATCTCCTTTTCAGCTGAAAAATTTTCTTGGAGTCATCCAGATTTAACGTACTTGAATTTAATTGAAGTTTGCTGAATCATTAATTAGGAGCATCGGGAGAAATACCGCAGAACAAATCTGACCTTGGAGACTAATACGGAAAAAATTAAGTATTCTACCGACACATCAACAATTCAACCAGGTTGGGTGTCTTTATGGTTCCGTTGACGCTTTTCATTCCCGGATTCTCACTGTTTTTATTTTCGGTTAAGTTACCTAGTTTAAATTACGTTTCGGTACCCTGTATGATGTATGAATATCTTCACCGTTCCAGCTAAAAGTTGAAATTAGAGATAATGTTGGCAAGTGTAAATGATATGTTGATCCATCACAACTTGTAAAACTATACGTATATTTTCAAGGTCTGTTTTTGTGGAAGTTGATTTTGGCTCAGCCTTGGTAGGTTGTTCGTTTCAGGGCTTAGTTTTGCCCATGCAGAGCTGGATAAAAAGGAAACCACTATTAACGAGATGGCCTTGACAATAGCTAAATAAAAAATAAAGATTTAAAGAACAAGCATGCTTCCTTGAAGATGGAAAGTTTTGCCACAAAGAAATTTGGACTTTTGAAATGCTCAGAAAACTAAGTGGTTGAGTAATGTGTTCAAGATATTTCCATTATAGATCTCCCTGACACGTGACTAATGCTCACCTGTCTCTGCGCGCAACATGTGATTTTAAAGAAAAACTAACATCTCAGGAGCGTGACTAATGTTCACGTGGCACTCTGTGAATTCCGCTCGAACCACGTGACTTCGCACAGTGCGAATAAACTTGCTGAATCAGATAGTGAATACATTAGCTCGGATTTTTTAAATACCGTAATTAACCGCTGAACTGTGTTTTGACATCTTTTTACTAAATGTAAAGTATTATTAAAATACGAACGAAACTTAGTAATAAGTTCGATTTCACTGCCTGTGCTGTAAATCGAACCAATCAATCAAGAACAGGAGCCCATGACCAGGAGCGTACAACTCACAGCATTTTTACAGACCAGTCTAGTTTTAGACTATCTTTTCCCGCGAAAAAGGGCAACGAGGATGGCAACGGGAACGAAAGTACCACGAAACAATAGGTTTAATGAACGAAAACAAAGGCTCTGCACGTGCAGATACGTGTGATATCATCAGGGCTCCTGTGGGATTCTGATATTCGCGGGAAATTCGATCTAAAAATAAATTGGTCTGTGAAAACGCCGTAACAGGAATATAGGGCAGTTGTACGCTTCTAGTGATGGGCTCCTGTGAAGAATCATTGATCGACCTCGTCTTAACTTGACTGTTTGATGCCACCAATATTGCTTTTGGATATTCTGGCTGATCCGAAAATTAATCGTCCAAACGGAATAGCACAGAACGTCTGGAGTGCAGGTGCAATTTCAGAGCTTTGTATTCAATTTGATTCAAGGGATTATTTTGTTGTATGTTAAAGCTAGTTTTGATTGGCCTATCAGTCATTATATGTCAGCCTCTATACCATGCCCGAGGGATAGCAGCCAATGAAACGTTTCTGAAAAATGATGTTAGGAAAAAATTGCAATATTTCTTACTAGTTATGGTTTCTACTTACGCGTATTTGATGTTAATGATCTATTTGCACAAACAATCTAAGTTTTGGAACCTTCGTGACGGTTGGCCAGCGGAATTGTAAGAAAGGCTTGCTTGTTGTATATATATACCCGCAGTACAACATGATCTCCTCTTTGAATTAACAATTATAGTTAATAGTCAAGTTGCTTTGAATTTATGATTATCGTTAATTTAGAACACTGTTTCCCAGGACATTTCAGAAAAGAACAAATTATATTATTTGGACTGGATTTGAATCCCCCCGGGGTGGGGTACTCCTAGAAAAATTGGGTGGGGGTGTGCGGCCCGCTTCCTGAAACCCTTACCCTATTTCAGACCAAAATTTGCAATCAGTTTTCCCTACCCAATTTCAGACCTGACCAAAAATTCGATACCCTACTTCAGACCTATTTCTCGTACACCTTTGGTGTAAACTTAACTAAAAGACAAAAATGAAGGGCTTTTGTTGATGTTCTTATCGCCTAATGATGAAGTACTAGCTTCTTCTAAAAAACATACCCTATTTCAGATCAAAATGGTCAAAATCGATACCCCATTTCAGAACAAAACGGCAAAAACGACAAAAACCATACCCTTTGGGGCCGCGCATACCTATATAGCCCATATAAAGGAGTAAGCCCTCCCGGGATTTGAACCCGGAGCTACCGCAAGTAGAAACGGCTACCTACCACTAGACCACTGAAGAACAAGACAATGGGAAGTTGTATAACTAGATATTTAATAGAGTCTTGCATAGAATATCACTGCTGTACAGTGATTAGGCCTAAGCGCTGATTTTAAATGGTTAGCGTTTTGTTAAGGTTTGGTGATCGACCTTTTCCATTCACTTTCTAAAATTATTTTTTAGCGAGTAATTATATAGGCTTACTACAGGGTGTAGAATAAGCGCATGGGAAATGGCATTATTATTATTATTATTTAGAATTTAGCACAGGGATTTTCCCTGGGAAGAAATATCCAGTCAAGTCTCATCCCGAGACCTCAGACTTCCAGCACTTTTCTGAGGATATGTGCCGATCCGAGGAGTGCCGACTTTTGCATCGTTCTTGTTCGGTTTTTAATTCCTAGTTGCTCCAAGTGGCCTGCCAGTTTCTTTGACACTGAAACTAATGCGCCTACAACCACTGGCACCACTTTTGCCCTTGATTTCCAGATCCTTTTAATCTCTCTTGCCAGGTCTTGGTACTTTTCATACTTTTCAGTTTCTTTCTGCAGTACATTACTATCTCCGGGAACAGCTATGTCCACAATGATGATTATGATTATGATTATGATTATTATTATTATTTTGAAGACAACAGTAAAAACGGTTCTATGGAAACCGTGACGAAAAAAAAATAGATGGAGTGTTCCACACGAAGCAATTTCAACTAAATCCTTGAATTGGCGTATATACGTGCTGGTTTAAAAACCGTCTACTCGCAGCCGTTCCATGTTTTTTGTAGCTTTATATGCTAATTTGTTAGGCATGTCGAGTTAATATACCTTGTCATCTGCTTTGAAAGTTTTCATAAACGTTATCAACAAAAGCAAATTCAAAAGGAAGTGAGAAAAAAGTGATTGCGCATGCTATGCAAATTATACTGTTTAAGGATTAACAAGGAACGGCTGGAGTTGGTTTTAGAAAAGAAAAACATAATTTTAGGACCGTCATGAAACATGAGGTTGTAAAACACCAGCTGTTAGAAAATAATGAAACGGCCGGTTTTGGCCGGCACTGGTGCCAATGGGTTAAAATGGATTTTAATTGGCTCTGTCTTACCAAGGATTCACCTGGGCGAAGATTTCGCGAAGCCGTGGAATCCTGGGAAAATAAGCTCTAATCGTAAGTTGAATTTCACAAACTATATCTTGCCGGCTTGATATGATAATATCCATATTTTCTACTGGCTAAACTTGATCAGTTGATAAGAACTGAAACACTTGATAATCGCTACTATAGCGAACTGATATCATACTGCTTAAGCCTTGGTGATAACTAAAATGCTGTCCAATTGCTACTACGATAAAATAAAGTTTTCACGCGACCATTCAGTCAAGTCGTGTATGCTTTTATGTGTTCGTGGGTGGCTGAGTTGGGGAACGTCAAGGAACAGTTTTTTTAAATTAATTTGCTTCATAATCCCACTTCTGTTTTAAAGTTGAAGGGCCGGCTAAACCTTATAACGTTATATAACACGTCTAAGATTTGTTATATAACAACGTTAGACGCGCAGCTAAACGTCATTTGACATTGTTAAAAGTCGGCTAAAATGTTTGATCGACGGCAAAACATTTATCCAAAGAAAAATGTTGGTTAAACATAATCTAACATGGGGTGCTAAAACGTTCCAATTTTGTTGAACCAACAAAATGTACGTTGTATAACAATGTTAGAGGGTTCAGCCGGGACTTAACGTTATTTCTGCGTGTATGCTACTTAGAAACACCTCAACTGTTTGAGCGTTTCGTGAGATTTTGTACCGGTATCCTACGGTCACTTTTCTGTGTGTAATCAATTCTTTAAGGATTTCCTCCCTCGGGCGCTACGTTTGCATTTCCATATTCAGTCCGTATCGCCTGTTATATCATTGTAGGAAGATAAGAATTCGAATGATTTTGCTGAAGCACCTGAAGTGGTGGTCACGCTTCAGGAACACCAGATAATTCAGAACATCTGCTGCTCTTCTGTCCTACACACCTCACCGAAGATGTTGTGTTCAGACTGGGTTTTTCCCCTCTAAGCTGGCTTAATGAAGGCCAACCATTGAAACGTAAGTGTGGAAAGGAAACATCTTTCATTCCAACGTTCGGGCACTTATCACCAAGCGTTTTCTCTGAAACTTTTACCGTCGTCAATTCTGCCGCTTATTCATTCCAGTTGAAAATCAAGAGGAACCTTGAGTTACGTTACCCGGAAATAACATCCCCAATGAGGCCCAACACCTTAACAATCTTTTTCGTCTCGTTTAATTTTTTGCCTTTGATTAAACATGCAATGTGTTGCAACAACCCCCGTTAATACTATAAGGGCGGAGTTATTCTCAGGGGCGAAGTGAGGTTTTCGAATAGTCGTAGTCCTGTTTTTAAGGCGTTATCACGCCAAAGGCGTGTATCGAACGTCGAAGTTGCGAGCTTCTAGGTGGGGTCCGGGGGTATGCTCCCCCGGGAATTTTTTTTACTGAAACCTCTAAAACGCCATTTCATGCATTCCTGAGACTCGAAAAATGTTTGTGAAGTCAAGATATTTACCCTGAAGTTTACCATGATTTTGAACGTGATCTGGACTCCCCTTTCCACGCACAGAAAGAAAAAACTATTCCTAGAAGAAATTGTCTGTGGTTCCCCTTCGCCATGCCTGCCCAGGAGCTTCACTGTCTTGCCATATGTAGCCTCCTTCGCAGACGTCTTTGGGCTTTTCACGCGTTCCTTGTCCACGAACGTCTGCTGAACTGAACTACCACTTCCGTTCGAGGCGGTTAGCCAATTACAGTTCGTTTTCCAATTTATGGAAAGTAGGACTTCGACCCCGGGATTACTTTCACAGACGATGCACGTGAATCGCGTGTCGATTTCCATTCTTACCCAGCTCGTTATTGGTTTCTTCAAAACAAAGGCTAACCGCCGATGAACGGAAGTGGCAGTTCAGTTCAGCAGACGTTCGTGGGCAAGGAACGCATGACGAGGCCAAAGACGTCTGCGAAGGAGGCTATGCCATATGTAACCGCTCTACGATTGTCGGTGGCAATTTTCATAGCTTTGCTTTTGTAATCTCAGCCTTACAGAGTGGTTGCGATTGTTATAATCTTAAGATACTTTGATAAATTGCGTTTCCTTTTTATAACGTTCGCGAAGAATTTCAGGAAATTGTTTATCTCTCCGAACGGCACAGTAATATATAGGACGGCTAGGCTACGCCCCTGGTTATTCAGATGAAAGGTTTGTGCATAAAAAGCTGTAATCAGTGCCGAACAATAAGCTTTAATTTAGTTTCCTGCTGAAAGGCGTTACTTCTCTTCTGAGTGAGGGAAGCGAGAGGCTCTAAACTTATCGTACAAACTCCCTATAGTATAATGAATTTCAATTATTGTCGCCTTGATGCAGATTACTTACCGAGTCACATCTGATCCTGCCTAAAGGTCGTCTTCGTGTTTTTTATCAAAAGAATCCGCAACAATCCTGCAACAGGAAAACCCATATTGGGGCTGAATTTTGTTTCCTCACTATAAATTATTGTTGCAATTAGTGTTTCCAAAATACGATCCCCGCTAAATCAAGACAGACTAACTTATTCAAACTGAGGTCAATGAAGGCAAGATTTAATTTCTAGGTGCAATGTCTTTCGGCCAATTTACACGGTATAATTCTTTTATTTGCGACAAGCTGACGTCATTGCTAGAGCAAAGACCTTTTCAGCATTTTTGGTGCGGCAAATCATTCTGAGCCAAGGCTTTTTCAAAAGCGAATTACAGTAGGATATGAATCGTTGTTGCACAAATTGTAAGCCAAGGTTAGTGAAGTTTATTCAAAAGCGAATTCAGTGTAGTAAGTGGTAAACAAATCGAATATTACGAATTGCTTGCTGTAAAAAGCTACTAAACCCTACAACTGTACAACTCTTTGGAATCGACGAAGTAAAATGAAACGCCGAGGGATTTTATTTGAGACCCTACGACTGGCGTTGGCCTTGGCATGTTGAATGACGACAAATCTATTCAACCTTATACATGTGCAACACTTTCACGGATGGTGAGCAGGCAAAGCAAGTAGCCTCTTTTTCACCGGTCTCTTGAAATTAACCGAATGAGTAACGTACAGAATTCTTCAACGTCAGCAACCCCAACAACAACAAATTAACGTGCTGCCTTATAATGTGATCTTTTTACTTACCGTCAAACACAAGTCGTGCGCTGGGTTTCACGCAAAGTCTTTGAAAATGCAAGTGAACTGTAGATCAGGAAAACGATCCCTATTCAGGTAAACAGGAAATCGATTGACCCTCTGACGCCCAGTTCAAACTAAAGGATACTATGCTCGTGGAATATTCTGTGGTATCTTGAGACTGCAACGTAATTATTCTCTGATCCCTGCACCATTAATGCGAGCTAGTTGAAGTTGTATCACATTTTTAGCAAACAGTGGATTCAGTGGTTAGTGTCTGAAAACGTCCAAAAAGTATTTGCAAACTATTTTTGCGAACTATTTCTTAAGAGTTTCCGTGCCACCTAGCCAGATGAATTTGATAGTGTTACAAAGTTATTGACCTTTCCCCCTTCATAAACTTAGCGCTATATAAATCTAATTTATTAATTTTATTTATGATTCAAAAACATACGGCTTCATTGTAAGCCAGTGACTGTCGAATTCATAGGGGTTTTTCACAAAGTATTTCAAAATTTCATCCGATATTTCGTGTTCTATGTTTTACACTCTGCACTCAACAGAACTGATCTAAACTCAGCAGAGTTCTTCTTAGTCACGTGGCAATCTTTCCCACCACAGGTAATATTATAAGTTTAATTTAAGTTTAATAATACTTTATCATGCGAATACGAAATTCTAACTTCAAATTCCAATTTTAAACCCTCATTAAATCCTTAAAATTTCCTATTTCCCTCAATTTAACTAATCCTTTGCGAAAAATTATCTCTTCCCAAATATACCAAAAAAATCACCAAAAAATTCACAAAATATCCATAACATAGCTTCGTGGGATGAGCATAGAGATTTCTCTAAATTGCTTGAAACGCGAACGAGATATCAACATTAAATCCATGTTAAGCGGCTAAAAAAACGATGTCTAGGTTAAATCCCGCCTTAAATTAAATTGCATACTTGTCTCTCACAAGTTATACATCTGATTTAAAATTGACACAAAGATTCTCATAGATAGGACTTAAAACTTCTTAAAGAAGGTGCATGCATGATGTTCGGATGGAATACTATTCCAGTCTGTTATGTAGCGATTGAAAAGAGAAAATTTGAAGTAATTTGTAAGTGTCTTCTTAGGTCTTATCTTAAAATTATGGTTCCTACGCGTTTTCGCTGATACATTAAAATCAAAAAACATATGAGGATCTATATCACAGCGTCCAAAAATAATTTTGTACATGAGTACATCTGTACTAAGCTGCGAATAAACTTCCTTTATAACATGAGCGAAGGCTATTTCAGGATCCCAAGTTTTTTTTTCTGATATTCTCCCTGTAATCCGCAAATGACTCGAGTTGCTCACCTTTGTATCGACTCTATACCATTGATGTGCTTCACTAAATACGGATTTATATGGTAACAGGCCCAAGACAGGGAAGACTCCAGCCAGACACCAAGGTGCTTGGGATGATCAACTGCTGATAAGGGTTTATCAGACAACCGGTACTCATGATGATATGGGTCCTTCGATCTCGATATGTGTCGGACCTTAGACTTTTTTAGACTTCAGAGGAACAAGCCAGGAGTTACGCCAGTCATAGGCCCTATGGAGGTCAGTTTGAAGATCTGTACGATTCTCGGTAGCACTTTTCATAGCCCTTGCGTTCGTAATCTCACCCTTACAGAGTGGTTGCGATTGTTACAATCCTAAGATACTTTGATAAATTGCGTTTCCTTTTTGTACGTGCGCGACGAATTTCAGGAAATTGTTTATCTCTCACAACGGCACAATAATATATAGGACGGGTAGGCTGAAAATTTGTAGGCCCAGGCCTACGGGCCTATAGGCTTGCTACGCCCCTGATTCTTACTGTATGTTTGCAACTGGAGATGGTTTTGGAATGGGAGAAACATTTTTGTTCCTTACCGACAAAGAATCGTGGTTTCTTCAAAACTTTATAGGCTGCCATACCAACTTCAGTGCATGTAATTCAGAAATAGAAAAGATATTTTTGGGTGATTATGGTTATTATCATTATCATTATTATTATTATTATTATTATTATTATTATTATTATTATATTATGGTTTATTGGGAATAGTTTTTTAGATTTGTGTTTGTTTTACATACTTATAGATAATATTTGTAAACATTTTTATTCGACTTTTTTAGGCTACTTTTTTTTTGTCACATTTTCTGGATGCCGACCCATTACTTTTTTTCAAATATTTTAATAATATTATTATTATTATTATTATTATCATATTATTGACAAACGGAAAATTTCTGCTTTACTTCTTGATGGTCAAAAGTAAGGGTTTCTTTATTACGGCGTTGGTAGGCGCTTAATGAGGAAAGGGATTTCTAGACTTGTATCACAGGACCATTAAAAAAATTATGTAGGGATGTTTTGCGATTAAAACGTTTCAGTGTCATTTCCCTCACAGCGAATGTGACGTTTGTGTCAAGTGAGTAGTTAAGACAGCTTCCCATAAAGAGTATCTCGATTAAATGTCAAATAATAAATAAATATGTCGTGAAAATTGTATAAATATTCCTAATTATTTTTCACCTTCATCATGTTATATTGGAAGTATCTGCTTTACAAGATTTTCACAAGAATTCCTATTTTCTGACTTCAGTATATTTGAACACATTCTTCACGAAACTCAAGTTTTCAAGAATGTATTAAGTTCATATGTTAAACCATGACAACATTTTGGACAAACTATTTTTATTCAAGATTGGGCCTTAATTATGAATATTATAACATTACTTTGATACTTATATTTAATAACCAAAATTTAGGATGTGTGAGCTATGAAAGGACCATTTTCTTGGTCTATATGATACGTCCTGGCTGCGTGCCCGCTATATTTTCATATCCCGTGCTATTGAAGTCGAATTTCGGTTTCTATGCCGATTCACCTCTCGTAATTTTTTTTTAAAGTACAATTTCAGTCGCCACGTACAATTAGTGTCGTTAGTTCTGACTTATCGATAAGGCAATTATTCAGTTCTTGTATAAATTAGAATTGCTCGTTTTCTGTTCTACATGAAGTGTCAGAAAGAATATTCTATTATTGCTTTCAATGGAGATTCACGCAGAATAAAAAATAAAATGAGCAAAGGACCGCCAACCATGATTCTGCTTGATCAAGAGACATAATCATTTGCAATGCATAGTCCTTTTCTGTGATGACTTCCATGAGGAAAATAATTTTCTTTCCACATTCAAGTTTCTAACCAAATTAATCCAAAGTGAAGTACAGTTTTTGTTGTTCACCTAGTTTTCCTTAAATTCATTGGCTTCCACTTTAATGTGCTTTAGTTCAACAACAAAGTGGTTTAGAAGTGGTAACGATAAATTCATATGTCTATAGAATAAAAAATAAATTTAATGTAGCCCACAGGAGAAGAAATGTGTTTCGCTGCACGCTCTGTTTGATCTAGTATGCTTTAACCCGTGTCCGTATTTTGGTGACCCACGTTGAAACAGGGGAAAAGATGCTCAAATATAATTTTGTGAAATAACAGCGAAAAGGACAAGAAGAAAGTAGAAATAATGAATTTAAACAAAACGATCTCAGAGTTAGTAAAATAGGCATTAATGGCTTAAAGTTACTGATTATAGTAACACCTTACTTACCTAACGAAGTTTCCAATTCCTCTGGTTTCTGAACGCTTTCCCTTGCTTTTTTTATAGATCTGATAGGCTTAACTGGTAACCTGAAAGCAACAAATATGAGACAACAGTGTTATATAGGCTTCCATTTCAGTTTAACTTTAGCTCTTTAAATTTTGGTATTTACCTCCGACTGGCCCATAGGGAGCAGAAACTAATCTACCGGACGATTCATATGTCAGCTAAAGAGAAATATGTACGATGCCCCGCCGACCTGTATACTGCTGATGGGTTACGTTTGAAGATCGATATTGGCCTTAGGAGTAAAACTGTGATTGAGATCTGGATCCGGGACCTCCGTCTGTGACTGAGGCCGTTGGGTTTAATACTAAGTAGTCAAACGTGAAAGAGCTTCAGAATTGCCGCGGCTGTTTCTTAACGTTTTTACGTGGATTTTTCCAGCCCCCTTCAACCAACTTGTGTCGTTCTTTCGGTTTGTTAAGTAAACAGCCGAACATATTGCTGAAAGCTTTTTTGCGAAGAAGTGATTATTTTACCCGTTGGACTTGTAGCAGTGATCGGAGGTACGTGTTTCGTTCAGCATTCACCCTAGCTATTCGGAGTAAATGTCGTCCTGCTATTAGTAAGAATGCCTCCTCTTACTAATTGACGTACGTAGGCCTTCGTTTTCTTCAATTTTTCCCTAATTGAAAACTTTCTAATTAGACAGTGCTTTAACTAAACAGGACCCGTCTGAAATTGAATGCCTAGTTACTTCAGTATAGATGTGTAAATTGTACTGATGGTCACGGAAATTTCGAAATTGCTTCAAGACTTCTTTGCGTCTGTTAGCTAAACCTTTGAAGACGTTTTGAAGATAGCAAATATATTTTAATGTAGTTTAATATATTTTGGAAGAGAGGGACACAGTGGAAATTATAGCTTTTCTTGTGAGGATTTCATGGCATGTGTCAGCCAATTTGCTCATCTGTCATTTTCTACTCCTTCACTTACGTTACGGGCCTTTACCAAAAATTTTGATGAGAACATTAATTTTGGTTGGAAATGAATACTGAATCCATAGATATCAGTGCGACTAGAAAGCCCTGAACTTATACAGCACATGGAGTTGAGTGGAAGTATCATTTTTAATAATAAAACAGAAAATGCAATATCAACTTAAAATTGAACCACATATGCAAACAAGATATTCCTTTTTCATTTCGTGTTAAATAGGACCTTATCAAACATTTCTTGGCAAGAGTTTTAGAAACGGCCTGACAACCCAACGTTCACTCAACACCAGAAATTCGGCTGCTATACCGTGTATCTAGTTTATATCCTTTAATTTTGATCGAAGTGTTAATGTCTCACAGAAATAAAGGGATCAGTGTTGTGACGGTGTTGTCTCAAAATAATTGACAGCAAGCGGTCTTGTTGTTTATCACTAACTTTCTTTTATAGTTTTAGCATGTCACTCTCTTGCATTATATACATGCACCTGCTGTTTGCTGTCAACATATTTTTATGGTGGACAACAAGTGAAGATTTGAATGATCGTCGCAGTTATGAACGCAACTAAAGTAGGAGTGAAAAGAAATGATTTTTAAATAGCGTTCATAACTGGGACGATCATTCTGTAATCCGCAGTTCAATATGTATATGATCTTCATATGTTCACATTCATTTATTTACAACTAAGTTGTCATAGGTAACAATTGGTCAAGACGCATTTAACTCCCTAGATTGTCGTAAAATGCTAATTGTCACCCCCTTTACTTGACTACGATGAAATATATTCTTGAATTATCAAGTTGTTGTACTCCGATAGAATCTCCCTAATTTCTCAACCAACTGTCTCAAAAAAGCGCTCTGTGAGGTAGAAAAGTGTTTTTGATCGTCGTCGTTTATGGTTGCCGGAATGTTGCAATATTCAATAAGAACAATTTTATATTCAATGTTTCGATATTTTGTTCAATAAACCGAGATTATATTCAATGTTTTGATATTTTGTTCAATAAACCAAAATTATATTCAATGTATCGATATTTTGTTTAATAAACCAAAATTATATTCAATGCTTTGTATTTCTATTCAATGTGCGCTTGTTCAATTCAATAACTGATGTTTTGTTCAATGCGTAATTTTATGTTCAATAATTTCCGCAGTCCATCCTGGTCAGCGGATGATGGACGACCCTGTAGTTATCCTATGTATGAGAACACCTAAACATGGCGGCCGATGCTATGTGCCTGGTCGGTACTACGTGCGTGATAGTGCTTTCGTCTTTTGGATATAACCTTCTAGAGGAGATTGAAATCATATCGAGCAGTGAACGCAGGACAGATAATGCCATTTCGAGTCTACTAAAGAGAAGTGTGGCTTCGTGGAAGCCTAAGTCAGGTTATCATCTTGGATTTCAATCTCTTCTAGCAGGTTATATCTAAAAGACGAAGGCACTATCTCGCACGTAGCACCGACCAGGCACATAGCATCGGCCGCCATGTTTAGGTGTTCTCATACATAGGGTAACTACAGGGTCGTCCATCATCCGCTGACCAGGATGGACTGCGGGAAATTATTGAACATAAAATTACGCATTGAACAAAAAAATCAGTTATTGAATTGAACAAGCGCGCATTGAATAGAAATACAAAGCATTGAATATAATTTTGGTTTATTAAACAAAATATCGAAACATTGAATATAATTTTGGTTTATTGAACAAAATATCGAAACATTGAATATAATTTTGGTTTATTGAACAAAATATCGAAACACTGAATGTAAAATTGTTCTTATTGAATATTGCAACATTCCGACAACCATAGTCGTTTGCTTTTGAACGCCATTTTTGAGACGTCAATTTCAAAGACCGCAGAATATTATGTTTATTAATGTAAACAACGAACGAACTTAAAACTAGTTCGTAATGGATAACAAGAAGTTATCTGTAGATTTGATTAAATATAGAAGACTAAACACTTGAAGAGAATAACCTTCGATAAGGTGTCATCACTTAATTTTTTCACCTGATCGATCGCAGGTTATGGAGACATGTGGAGAGCATTCTACACTGACGAGAAAGCTGTACCTGAGAAAAGTGGTGATAGGCAGATTTCAGTTGCACTCTTAATTAATTTATTCAAAACGATGCCAGAGTTACTAATATAAACATTATTGGCTTAAAGTTGTACTGATTGTAGTCACAGCTAAACTACCTAGCGAAGCCCCAATTCTTCTGGTTTCTAAACGCTTCTTGTCGCGATAAAGCGGCTGAAAGCAGCAAATATATTGTTCTAGTGAGAAAACAGTGATATACAGCCTTCAAATTCAATTCAACTGTAGCTCTTTCAAAATTGTTATTTCCATCGGAGTGGCCCGTGATATAGCAGTAACTAATCTCTCGGATGAGGCATACGTCGGCTTAAGAGAAAAATGTATGATGCCCTGCCGACCTGCACACTGATGATGGGTAACGTTTGAAGATATTGGGATGGAGATGTAGTTGAGATCTGGATGCGGGACCTCCGTCTGTGACTGAGGTCGTTGAGGTTAATACTTAGCAGTCGTTTCGTATCAAACATGAAAGAGCTTCAAAATTGCCCCGGCTATTCCGTAACGTTTACGTGGATGTTTAAATTTCGAGCCACCTTCAACCAACTTGTTTCGTTCTTTCGGTTGGTTAAGTAAACATTCGAACATATTGCTTAAACCGTTAGGCATGCGAAATTTATCTCTTGGACCTGCAATGATTGAAGAAGATTTTAAGTAATATTCAAAACGTGCGGTTGAACTTACCATTTCAATGATATTACAGAGAAAATTCGTTCGGCTTTCACCCTTGATTCGAAGAACAAAGTATCCTAATATCAATAAAAAAAAGCCCCCTCTTACTAATTGATGTACGAAGGCCTTTGTTTACCACACGTTTTCCCTAATCCAAAGCTTTCTAATTAGACAGTGCAGTAACTAAACAAGACCCTTCTGAAATTGAAAGCCTTGTAACTTCCATAGTTGTATATATATATATATATATATAAATTATATGGATGGTCAAGGAAATTTCGAAATTGCTTCAAGACTTCTTTGCGTCGGTTAAAACCTTTGAAGACGTTTTGAAGAAGGCAAATATAAATATATAATGTAGTACAATGTATTTTGGTAGTTAGGGGCACGGTTGAAATGAGAGCTTTTCTTGTGAGGCTTTTGTTGCTCTTGTCAGTCGTTTTGTAACTTCTGCCCATCGACATGTCTCAGTCAGACGTTCTTTCCTGTTCTCACCTCAGTTGCGTCACAGAACAAAATTTACTTTTGGTTGGAATTGAACTGACTGAATCCCAAAGGTATCGGTATGACAAGAAAGCCCAGACAATTAGAATACACCAAATTGGAACCGAACACGTTTGAAGAAAGCAAATATATTTATTTTTATAATGAATTTGGTAGTGACGGACAGAGTGAAGATATTGATAGCCTCCTTGTGAGACTTTTGTGTCTTTTGTGGCATCTGTCAGTCAGTTTGTAACTTCTGCCCATGAGCATATGTACTTATTGACTGAGTGGGAGGGCTAGACGGGAAAATATTTGGATCAAGGTCATGTCGTGCGCCATGACCGAGAGCCAAATATTTTTCCGTCCGGCCCTCCCACTCAGTCAATAAGTGTTTTATCATATGGCCTCGTTAGACTCTTCATGAGCAGGTAGAAGATTAAGTTTTTGTTACAAAAAAGTGACACAATTTGCAGAGAAAATTGATCTAATATGTTGTTTGTATTTGTTTTCTGGTTGTAAAATCAATTTACATGGTTAGACGAGACGAAATCCTCTAGATTCGTATCGCTCGGGCCGCACGTTTTCCTATTAAACAGGGCCGTGCGACCCTCATACGGGGATTTTATCAATAGTTTCACAACGAAAGTGCGCACGGGGCCGTACGGGTCATATGATAATATCTGTTTTTTCCTGTTATCTCCTAACGTACGTCACAAGCCTTTACCAAAATTTTGATGTGAAAATTTATTTTGGTTGGAAATGAATACTGAATCCCTAATTATCAGTGTGACTAAAAAGCCCCGGACTTGAAGAAGTGGAACATTGAAAAAGAAAAATAATAACAAACTGGAAGTGAAACATCAGCCTAATTGAATAACATATGCAAACAAGATGTTGCTATCTCATTTCGTGTTAAATAGGCCCTAAAGAAACACTTCTTGGCAAGATATCTTTTAGAATGACTCTTAGTGTTGTCTCAAAATAATTGAGAGTTAATTTTATTCTTTGTAAAGCAACTTGTTTCTCCAGAACTGGCAGTATATAGGCTTGATGTTTATTCTCTCGATGATTGCGAGAGTGAACATTTTTTCTACAATGCCTGGAAACCCGCTCCATGAACACCCGCTTAATACGGGCACAATACAATACATTTTATTAATTCTTCCAAATGGGTTTTTCAGAATTAATTTACATCGAATAAAAGACAATTCTTTAATTGTAGTCACGTGATAAGACGGCCATGTTGGTTCCAAAACAATAGAAAAAATGTAATTCAAGGTTTGCATAATAATAGAGTCAAATTCCCAAAAGACTTTTTCGCTATTGTTCTTTCCACCAACGTGGCCGCTGTGACGTCAGGTGCAATCAAAGAATGGGATAAGTTCAAAATGCCTAATTACATTCATATTAAAAAGACAAAAATAATTATAAACCTTAAAATTAAATCAACCTCTTACATTCATTATCATCACATCCTATATACTTGAATATACAATCGTCCTACTCGCCACATTTCATTTCGCGCGCACTTTTTAAAATGCGAGACCAATTGAGAGTTCCTAGTTACAACAGAGAGATTATTCCAACCTTTAAAGTGCCTATGAAGCGAAATTTGTTGCTTGCTAATTTTAAAGTTTACCCCTAAAAACGCAAGAATCTCAAAATATGAGGTGCTTGTGATTAAAATTGTTGATTTTACGTTTAAGCGTTTGAAGTTGGGCTATTTTGCCTTTAAAAATGGTCAGGGGTCTGGGTCGTGTTTATTCGCGAAATTCTATGATGTGACGTCATTTTGGCTACAAAAATGTGTTTGCGCTAATGAATTATAGTGAAATAGCTGGAATACTTGTCCCCAAAATTACGTCAAAATTACGTCACAGCTATTATCACTTGTCTTTTTGGCCGCGCGATTCAAATGCCATTTTTGAGGGCAAAATAGCCCAATTTCAAACGCTTGTATAATCGCCGATTTTAATCAAGAGCACCTCAAATTTTGGAATGTTGAGTCTTATGGATTAAACTTTAAAATTAGCGAGAAACAAATTTCGCTTCATGAGCACTTTAAGTGCCCTATAATGGAAACCATGGCTGCGAAAGCTGATGTCCTACACATAGCCGGGTAAACTGAGATGATCTTTGTTTCTGGTATAATGTGAATGAGTTTCAGAACGTTTAAAGAGAGTAGCAGCTAAATAAGGGACAGGTTTCTTTGCCCGACAACTAAAAAAGAATATATTTTCTCTTAAATTAGCCCTCTTAATACAGACCCGAATAATGCGGACACTTTGGTATGTCCCTTCGGTGCCCGTATTAACGGGGTTCACTGTATTTGGGTAAAATCCTGGGTCACCTGTTAAGTCACTGGTGTAGACTAATAGAACCGCTGGAAAGGAAAGCGGGCTTGCTGTTGATCACTAACTCTCTTTTATAGGTGGTTTGCACGTTACGTCATCGCCGCCATGCTGGTGGAATAAACAATACATCTCTCATTAGCTCCTTTTGTTCGTCCACCAGCATTTGTTCGTTTCACCATTGTTATCTGTGTCTCTAGAGATTGGCTGCAAATCACCTATAGTTACATATCACTATCTTGCATTATATACACCTTATTCCAAAATGGCGGCCGCTCGGAATAATCTGGGGAGAGCAGCACGGAAACGAGGCATCGAGGGCCGGCGTGGTGTTTACATATGGTAATCGTGAGCGATCATACTTCAAAATTGCTCTATTCCATTTGTCCTAAGAAAATTTATGTGGAAAATGGCGTGAAAATCTCTTATCAGAAGTTTCCAGAAGACCGACGTGTAGTGTGTTTAGCAATGGATTGTTGCCATGCGAAGGGATCATCATCTTGGATTAACTTTAAGTGAGAAAACACTCGATCAAGGGTATGTTTGCGTCACTTCAAGTCTTCGGGTTATATTTGTTCGTTTGCTGGTCGCGAGAAAACTTTGAAAACTACTGCGTACCATCCGTTTTTCCAGCGCGAAAGAAGTGTTCGCTCGTAAAACGAAAAGCACCAAAGCATAGTAGTCCAATTAAACGAAAAAGACTGAGGAAAACCTTAGCAACGGCTACGATAAGCGCCGGCAGCAGTATTCCAAGTGTGTGTCATTTGACATAGATTCCCGGGAAAACCAGGAATCTCCTGACCTACTGTCATCAGCCAAAGATATCGTAATTCAGATATTTCTCCTGATAGAGATTCTAGGGAGCTACAAAACGACTGTGAGAAAGCTATTCATGATCTGGACTGTGAGAAAGCCGAGCTTATTGAAAAACTCCGACAACTCGAAGCGGATATTTCCAAGATTTACAATCGAAGGTATTTAGCGTCGACAGATTTATGAAGTCAGATAAAGATTTAGCTTTTTATTCTGGATTTCCCAATGGAGACATTTTCAAGAGTATAATTCAGTATTTCAATCCAGAAAAAGAAGGTGAAAACATTAATTAATGGCATTCACCTTCTCATGATGTAGCAAATATGAATCAGGGAAATGATGAAGATGCCCCTGAACAAGGAAGACCAAGGCAATAAAGCCTGGATTAATTTTATGTTTCTAAAGAGCAGCACCATTTCAGTATGGCCCTCAAGGGCAAAGATCAATGACCACATGCCTGCTGATTTTACGGATAAATATCCTTCTACCAGAGCCGGGGGGCTACAAAAAACATTTAATACGGGGAGGCTCCTCCCCAAGGTCCGACCCCTTACCCTTTTATAGACCATTTTTTGCTGAAAAGGTACCCCTTTTGTATACCTACCATTGACAATTGGTACCCCTTTCGTATACCTTCCATTAGAACAGTACAGTCATAAGGTATGTCTGTTCCAAATATTTTAATGAAAGGCCCTTTTAAATACCTAAATGGCAGAATTCCCTACCTTTTCATATATTTCGACTCGTGAAATCCCTACCCTTTCATATACCTGAAGCGTGAAAAAGGTAACCCTTTCGGGCGGAGCCTCCCCGTATAGGCCAGAGTCATAATTGACTGCAGCGAACTCTGCTGCCAACTTCCTAAGAGTCTTCGTTTAAACAGTGATCTTTTTAGGTCGTATAAAACCGGCATACCAATCTGAAGGGGCTTATTGGAATCTCACCTGGGGGTGCCAAAACATTTATTAGTTAACTTTCCAAGGGGCACTTTTTATTGGATGACCTCTGAGGAAGTTGTGCAAACACAACAAATTGTCTCCCTTCAAATCCACGTGGAGTGTGTGATCAACGAGACAAAAAACTTCCACATATGGGACAGTGTAGTGCATTTACTCTGTTTAGTGTTGTCAGTCAAATGTGGTGTGTTTGTAAGCATATGCACATAACTCACGTACAGGCAATGACCATTTATTTTCAGTTTGCTGACTATTTTGAACTATGATTTCTGGTTTTCTGAACTACATTTCCGAGAAAAAACCTTAATTTAAATCTCCTTTTTAGCATCCAAGCAAATAAAATTTTGGTTAAGTTAATCCCGGGTAAATATTTTTTCTGCATGTTTGTAGTGCTGTAGTCAGATTCCCTGGGCCCAGTTGTTTGAAGCATGGTTAGCGCTAACCCGGGTTAAATACCATGACAACCTACAGGCCTTAATACATCTTGACCAATGATTAACGCTAACCTCGGCCTGAAAAGCTCATTACTGGCTCAGTCGTTATATGCCGGTTTCGTCCGTGTCGACTAGAAGATAGTTGGTCTTTGCATTCAAATACTCATTCACGCTATAAAAGAACGAAGCAAATGAGATACTTAATTGACCTTAGCAGTCTTAGCAAGGTCGGCGTTTGCGACAGCAAAACCACTATATCGCTTACCGCTTACAAAATTGTGCTTTGGTAATTACGTAAACCTTTACAAGAATCACCACGACACTTGAACCAAAATGTTAGTTAAGCATTTTTCAACTGATTAGGATCCCATCCGTTCAACGAACTGCCAGGTATGTCTTCAATTCTTTCTGATACATACGACGTTCCATACGCGAAGAACGCTTTAAAAATGTCTTCCAAATTTTTAAAGCGAGGCGCGGTAAGCGGTCGTTGCACCAGAAACTCACAATTGCTGAACGTTCCACTTTTTAAAACCGCTAGCGGCCAAAGAACCTTTTATTATAACATAGTTGATTTATGGAATTCTTTAGATTATTCTCTTAAATTGTGTGATTCAGTCACTGTCTTTTAAAAATCGCCTGAGGTCCAAATTACTTAAAGAGCTGTAAATTTTTTTATATTTGTCTATTTTTGTATTAATATTGTCCTTGAAAAGCCCCTTGGGGTAAGTCAATAAAATGTATGTATGTTTGCTGTTTACATGCTTGAGTCTGACTTGGCCCTCGATGCCTCGTTTCCGCGCTGCTCTCCCCGGATCATTCCGAACGGCCGCTATTTTGGAATAAGGTGTACACCAGTTGTTTGTTCTGAACAAATGATTGTCATGCACAGCTAATGTGTCACAGACAACAATTGGTCTACGCCATGAAACTCTCTAGATTGTCATAAAATGCTAATTGTCGCCCCTTCACTTGACTGCAAAGAAACAAATTCTTATTAAGTTTTTGTACTCCGATATCAACTCGCTAATTTCTTAAGCTACTGTCGTAACAAAGCGCTCTAAGATGTTGTTTGTAGATGTTAATAACGAACGAACGTAAAACTATTTGGAAATGGACAACAAGAAGGTATTTGTAGATTTCATTCAATATAGAAGACAAAACACACGGAGGCTATACAACCTTCGATCAGGCGTTGTTATTTTTTTTCAACTTGGATCGATCGCAGAGAGTATCCTAAGCGGACGTGAAACTACAGTTTGGTGAAGATCGGTCTTAACCTTTTCACTCTGTGATAGTAATTTCTGAAATTATAGATGTAAGGGCCGGATCACACTTGTGGACAAGATTTGAAATGTCCTGACATTTTTAAGAAAAAGCTGTCGTGACAAGTTGTCAGCCTGAGACATCTTGAAAAGTAACAAAGGTCGGTGAAATTATTAGTACAATAGCTTTGCACGTGCTACTGTCATCCTAATACATTCCTCAGTCGTCTTGTGCAAAGCAACAACATGAAAGTACCAAATTCTTGGTCTTGGCGGGGTGGGGTGAATAGCTTTGTCTTTCACAACCACATAAATCTGAAAGGTTATGCATGACGGTGGCGGAACCTGCGATGATTACCTGCATAGCAGATTCAGGAAAACAATGTAATAGTATAAAAAAAAATTCATTTTTCCTACTGCATTTTTTGGCAAAGAGTATAGATGAAATTTTGGTGGAATAAACTTTAACGCATCTGCGCAGTTGCTATCCGGTCCTGATCGGTGATAAAATTTACTCTTTGTTTGCTAGTAATATATTATCATTTTAGAAAACCTTATTAAAAAATGAAACACAAAAGAAAAATACTAGAAGATTCATTTTGAAGAGTAATGACAAGTAAGCGCCATTTTGTGAAAGTATTGCGCAACTTAAGATTTCATACAAAG
>JAEMWC010000446.1:177500-247500 GCA_016490735.1 Pachyseris speciosa | reverse complement strand
AATTGAATCGGCTTTACTCCTTTATTTTTCAAGCAAAATTTGTCGTGGTTTTGGATACCGATACGTTTTCCAACCCTCCACCTATGAATACTGCACTGACCGTGAAGATTTTGAATTTTTTTTTGGTATCGCACACACTAGGAGGGGATTAGATCGCTGTAAATATATAGTTAAAATTGTACAACTTCCTTAGACTGACCAAGAAAGCTGATTTTACGGGATTCAAATAATTAGTTTCATATCCTATGAAACAATTCAGGAAAATAGTGCTTTTATTTCTACGAAGATAAATTGAGTACTTTGTTCTGAGCGTGAACTTGAGTCTGTAGGGATGTTCAGCGTTTGCTGGAGCAAATAGTTGCCAATTATAGCTACATTTGTGTTAGAACAACACTTGTGATAGGTTATTTTCTTGAAGACAATCATATCTGTCTAATTTCTTTAAAAATCATAAATTTAATTAACCCGAAATGCATACGAAAGGAGATGTGACGCAATTATCATGAAAGAAAGAGTGAGTGACCGAATGCTTGAAAGAGTTGAAGGCTTTCTTTTTTTCTCATGGGAATGTTCTAGAATTGATGATTCTTTGTGGGTGATTTTTAAACATAACGTGGGAGAAAAATTGTTTTGTCTGGACAATCGCTTCATGGAAAAAAATAATTAAAATTTAACGTTATTCCCTCGAGCTGGATAACCATACCATATTACGAGACAGAGTTTCGATGTCAAACTATTCGCAGGAAGAATGGATTTCAGTGAACTCTAAAGATTAGATTAAGGAGTTTACAAGTATGCTTGATATAAATTTGAATTGAAGGTAATTTTATAAAAGAAAAAAATGTCTTTTTTGGCGTTCCTCGTCATGACAACGATAATATAAGAGCCAATGGTAAAAGATTGTTGATGTTCGTTTATTAAAAATATAAAATATATATTTTTAATTTGTCTCTCTTCATCGCAACGTGCAGCACGGGATTAGCATAAATATATTAAGGTGATGGATGTAATGTTTAATACAAAGGCAAAAGTAGCTTCAAGTCGAGAGCTCTCGCTCTCCAGGGAGCACTATATATAGATGTTTCTGTCAGCCCACTAAAATCGACAGAATTCGATCATCTGTAAGGGGACATCTGTGGCTAAAAGGACCTGTCGTAAAAACATAAACGACACTGACACGGGACGTACTGTGGGCGACTAGATGACATAACTATGCGATATACTCTTGCGAGTTTCGTTTTGTCCATCGTCGTGGGAAGAGGTCTGCAGCACAACCCATCTCCTGAAGGTTTGTTGAACTGTCACTTTGTTTAATGCAGTTTGATTTTTCGGATACTTAATTGCTTGGTCGAATAGTGTCCTATTCATATAAAAGTAAAAGTAATAAGCAAAGGACCGCCAACGATAATGCTGTAAGTTAACGTAGGATCTACAAGAGATCTAATCAGCCAAAAAAAACAATCGGAATATAACAAACGCAAGGCTGATACTACGTGAAAAAGTTGACTTTGCGAGACACCAACACGACCGAAACTCGATAAAGTAGGGCTGCATCCACGGACAGCTGTTTCGTCCTTCTTAGGACTCAAAATCATACAATAAAGTCTTCATTGTGACAATTTCACCGTGAAGCAGCCAATCAGTCTGGCGGATTCATTTTGTCTTGTTTTTTTCTTTTTTGCTCGCCAAAAACGAATGTTTTAAATTTTCGTCAAATTTTGGTAGATTTTCCGAAAAGCTGTCCTCTCGATACAATAGATAATTGCCTCACAATAAAGTAATTCTCAAGCACTAGGCTTAATCATGGCTGTGGCAATGAGGCTTTATAAACGCTCGGTTTGAAAATGTCAAAAAGCAGCAGTTGCGGTACTGAGAGATAAAACTTCCGGGTGCTTTCACAGAACAGTCACACGAGTGGATGCGCTAAAATGAAAATCACGTTTACTGTGTACTTTTTATTTGCAGTTTAATGAAAACAAAAGGTACGAAATTGCTCAACTTTAAAACCTAATTTCAATGTGAAAAGTTACATGCTGTGCTGTTTGATCAGAATGCGAAATAAAATAGTGCATTTTCAAAGTTTTCCTTAGCGTGAAATTACTGCATTCAACTGATTTTCTATGCCTAATATTGAATTCAATTTACTTCACGTTTTAAAAGACAGTAAAAATATCCATCAAAACTCTCACGAACTCTTCGATCATTGCCCCAAATCGCAATCAATATTTAACTGTGGTCGTGTCATCGATTGACAAACAATAAAATACTTGTTACATTTGGTACGTCATGCTGTTAAAAGATAAAACACACTTATCGACCTTACGTTTTTTGTAAGAAAATGTTTCTTCTAATATTTTTTTGTCCAGTGTTTTTTTAATAACTCCTTATCGCTTTTGAGATTCAGTTTCATTTCAAATGTTCTAATTTTAATTTTAAAAGGCGCCAAAAATGAGAAAACATAATTCAGCTGTCGGTCTCGACCTCTGAAGGCCTGGACCTCTTCACAGGAGTTCAGGCTTCAGGAGTAATCATCGTTTCATTGTGACAGTGCTTGAGCGCTCTACGAAATACATTCTACCCAGGAAACAAGTATATATATATATATATATATATATATATATATATATATATATATATATATATATATATATATATATATATCTGTTTTTGCCGTATTTTGCTGCAACATCGCAATTGACTTTATAAATCTCTTGGTAATATTACATGACACCAGAAACTTTACGATGCCGAGACTCTCTTTAATGCTCACTTTAAAGAAAATAGTACAACATAGACGTTTTGCTAATAGAAAGCGACGTGGCTTTGCGAGAAGTTTGCCAATAGCCTCACCGACACTTTCATCTGCATTTCTACCGTTGGAAAGAAAAAAGTTGAAAGACAAACAATAAGGCCGAAAATTTTCAAAAAAGCTCCGGCTTGATGTGGGTCATCTTTACATTCGCTTTATACAGTGCTAAAGATTTCAGAAACTGAGAACAAACAAAACGAACGAATGAATGAATGAACACTTTGGAGAAATCTGATGTACGACAACCTCCATTTCTGTGTGGTAAAGTAAGCCAAAACGGGCTTGAAAACAAACCGGTCTTTAAAAAAGCTCTTTCATAGGCTTAGTATGGTTTAAAGGGCTCCCGCAATAACAAAATGTTTTTGATGACCAGTGTGAATAGCATTTAACAATTCTCCTGCGAAATCGCGCTGAATCATATCGCCTGATACGGCCTCCTCGGCTACAATCAGGCGATATTCCGCAAGATTGAGCAGGATAATTGTTTTAAGTCTGGTTTTCACTAGCGACGCAAGCATAAGCGCAAGCACAAGAGTGCTTATTTCACTGTGAAAACGGGCATAACGCAAGCATAAGCGCAAGGGTAAACATTTTTCCTTTTCCTTGTGCTTGCGCTTATGCTTGCGTTCGCTTGCGTAGTGTTCTTTTCACTTGCCATAAGCTACTTTTGCTTGCGCTTGTGCTTGCTTCGCTAGTGAAAACCAGGCTTTATTATTCAACGCATTAATGACAAAGAACAATTTTCTGCGTTCATAACAAAGAAAAAAAAGCTGGAAAAGCCGGCATTTTTCTTCGCGACACACAAACTCAGTCCGTATATCGCAGGATATTTGTTGCGTATGCGCACAACGAATTGAGCGCGCTATGATCTTATTTGGGCATTGTCACAAAGGGTTGAATAATAGGTGATATTGACTGGACAAATAATCACACGATTTTAGCGAGTTTAGTTCATTGAAGAGCTTGAGCCGAAATTTCCTAAGTTCCTATTCATCTCTTTTTTGACTTTCCGTATTTAAAAACGCGTATTTGACGTTTCAGGGAGAAATTAAGTGATGCCGGCTGGCTCTCAAAGGAAGAGCTGGCAAACCATAATTACGGTTGGGGTCATTCTTCCTTTCAAAGTGCAGTCCATTTCCAACCTGGTCATCTGTAGTGGCGGAAGTTATGGTTTCAGAAAAAGACAATTTTTGAAACAATTTTTAAAAACAATTTTTAACATAAATTTTAAAATATTCAAAGGTAAATTTTAAAACTTGCCCGTCTTACACTAATTAATAAACAATTTTAATAATCCATGTTCGCACAATGCTGCTGCTAGTTTAGCTTTGGAAAATTGTTTTAAACAGCACTTCTGAGCAAACCTGAACCATTGTTGTTAATCGTTCGGTTTCCCTTACTCGACTTTAACATGTCTTTCAGTTGGCTTTTTCAAGAAATAATACAGAATAGGTGTCATAGAGTGGGAGTTTGTCGATCCGCGAAGTTAGCCGCACTTTTGATGTATGTATATATAATATTAATGGCCAGATGAAAGATCTTTATCTAGCTGAGATAAACGAATGATTCATGAGTTATAAGTCACGATCGGATATTTGTGTTAATGAAAAGAAAGTGCACGATATTATCATTTTTTGTCAAAATATCCCTCAGGTTGTTATATGCGGTTTGTGAATAGATTGAATACGTTGTTTATGCCAAAAATACACTAAATTTTGATTGTGTAATTTCAACTTTATCGAGATAATAAAATAAATCAAATTACTCGGCGATATCGTATTTGCGTGCTCCATTAAACGGAAATTTCAAAGCACGCGATTACATCGCCAGTTGCTTCTCATCAAGTGAGATTGTTTGGAGGGGATAGCGTAAGCCAGGCCATCGAACCACCTAGAGCTTTGACGCATGGTTAACGTTATACTGTATCGTCTGTTTGGCGAAATAAAGAGACAGATAAGGGATGGAATTGAGACGCGTTCGGCTGGGTTTTTTAAAGTCGTGATATCTGAAATTCGTGCTCCAAGTTTAAACTATACTTCGCATTGTGGTTTTTCCAAACCTCCGATTCGACGTGTACGTGATGAATATGTTTTTCTCTAAAATTCGAGCAGTATAAGAGACCCTTAGCCTCTCTTAGGCAATAATTGTTGCGATGCCGGTACTTTCCTGTTTTTTTTTTTTTTTTTGATTTATCCATTAATGTTTACGCTAAATTGTATTTATAAATTTCATCTACATCATGAACGCAAAGTAATGACTGGTCAGGTTACAGTAACCAATTGAACGTAAAGATTTATATTTTTCATCATCTACTGGGTTTCTTGGTGTTTTTGAACTGCTCAAAGAAACATATCTGAGTTAAAAACAGGGCGTTAAACGTAACGGGGTCGTATGACCTGTCGAAAACCCCAGTTGTAACAGGTGGAAAGTAGCAGACAATCTAACTTTTCGTCCTCTCTTACATTTAAGAACTAACTTGCACTATATCCTATCTAGGGTAAGTGCATGGAGACAGTGTTATGCCATACACATTTACTTCTCCACTTTGCTTAATACATCCTCAATATTGATCCGGACACTTCAACTGAAAAAGTAGAAAATGGCTAAGCGCCTTTTGTCTTTTATCACGCGTCATTAGGATACATTAGTTTGTACTGATGTGCGGCTAACGCTTTCCAAGGAGTTAAAATAAGTAGATGTGCTTTTGCAAGACTACCGCGTGTTTTTCTTCCATACAGCAATGTGGTGTTGGGGATCTCTGCTGTAATATTGCAAACATCAGTGATAATATTATGGATTTTGTTTTTGCGTATTTTATTTTGCTGTTCGTAGAGAGCACCTTACAACACAGAATGCCGTCGAAAGGTTTGTCAATCCGCTTTTTAATTTTACTATAAATTACCATCGCGTCTTTTCCTTTCGTAATAGTAACTTCATACCTTCGTTACACACAAGTAACTTGCTCTTTCTTATTTTTATTCTTATTTTTTTCTTCCAGTCTTCTTTAGCTTCTTAGTCAACCTCTCTTCATGAACCATGGCGCATGAGCAGATTTTTCAATGGTTAAACAAAACTGAATTCATCTATTAAGCTTATTTATTGCCTTTGTAAGTAAGTAACGTAAGTAAGTAAACCTTTATTTAACGTGCTCTGCCTTGGACACTTTTTCAGATCATCAATTTTTGTAAAGAGCTACAAAAAACTTTTTTTTTTAATGCGAAGAGGAATTGAAGGGTGTTTGAACTTCGGTTCTACCATCGCGATCATGAGTTATTTTAACTGATCGATTATCAGTCAGATTCGTCTTAAATATTCGTTTTGTGCTGGCCGCCAACATTTCTGACGATGATTGAATTTTTTTCTCGTAGACTTTTTTTAATAGTAGACATCGATATTTTGCAAAGGAAAAATAATTGGGTAGTTTTTTCATCATAGATTTTCAAATGCAACTGTGATGCAATAAATGCTTACATATACCTCTCTTTTAAGATTCTTTAGCTCTAGATTACGCGTCACAAAATGTCAAGAGAAAGCTTTTAAGCCGTCAAAAACAGAATAAAAAACCATTAAAGAAAGCGTTGTATTCAGAACAGTTAACACGTTTTTTAGTACGGCCCTTGACCCATAGAGTTTACCACTTTGTATCAGCAGATTCGTCATGTTTTCAATTGCGATGGATTCCCATTTGTAGATCGATGTAAGTGCCATACGCGGTTACAAAATAAAGTGACAAGGATACTTCACAAATTAATGTGATCAAGTAAGCTGAAGCCACTCAAAAGGCACTAAGGCCACAAGGTAGCGGGCATCACCCTTTAAATCTACCAAAGCAAAGATTGAGCCCAAGCATTAGCAGCCATAATAATAATAATAATAATAATAGCCTTTATTTACCCTCGGTAGTATTTATAGCACAAAGGCTAGTGGGGCCGAGCAAATACAGAAACAAATAAAGTCAAATTAAATCAACTGAACTGAAATCAAATGAAATCAAATCAAATGTTGGTTTTTGGGGAGAGGGGAAAACCGGAGTACCCGGAGAAAAACCTCTCGGTAGAGAGTAGAGAGCCAACAAACTCAGCCCACTTATGACACCGAGTCCGGGAATAGAACCCGGGACACATTGGTGGAAGGCGAGCGCTCTCACCACTACGCCAACCCTGCTCCCCATGGACAGCTGTTTGTGAAGTATCGTTGTCACTTCAGCCACATCCCACAAGCTTTACGTTTTCATTACAAATAAAGTGCATTGGTATTTCAGAATTTCAACAACTTTTTATTACATGCTCAGATGATGCAGTACTGTACTGAAAGCTGCTATCACTTGTGATTAATATGCTTTAATCCTATCAACCCTCTTCGGTGTTTTTTCTTCGCTTGACACGCATTAAACGTTCATTTCTCGTTCGTGTTTCAAGCAATCAAAAATCCCTATGCTCATTTCACGAAGCTATGTTGTGGGATATTTTGTGAATTTTTTTTTTGGAGGGGGGGGGGGGGGGATTTTGGGCTATATTTGGCAAGATGATTTCGGTTAAATTTAGGGAAATAGGAAATATTGAAGATTTAGTGAAGGTTTAAAATTGAAATTTGAATTTGGAAATCAAACAGAGCCCCACCAACTTGGAGTGCCCTTTTGTTGCCGAATCAACTCAGTCCAGCAACCAAACGTGACTGTGTGTTATTACATTCATGGATTCTACTTAAGGATGGGCCTCGAGATTTTCGCGGATAGCCTAAAGGAAGGTCGCTGGTGAGGTGTCGCTTGAGCGTTCATCAGCACATGTAGGCATTTATAGACCAACTGTTTTGTGTAGCCGATACCATGGAGCCTTTTCCAAGGTGGTATCCTGGAATTTTCTCTTCCAATTTCTGTGATCTGAAATGATGACGGTTCCTATTGTGCACTTGCTTGCATCGCGTTTGGGAACACCCACGAAAAAGGAGCTAGCACGTGGAACACCTTAGCAGCGTACCCTTGGAGCCGTGTTTATTAAAAAGCCTCATAAAAAATGATCGACTCCCTGCAAGTATCATGGATCCACAAGGAGTAGAGGCTCGTTAAGTCAGTTCTGCTTGTCACCAGACAGTTCAATGACATTTGCATTTGTTGGTGTGAGGTTGATTTCACTCGATCCTTCGATCCTTCTGTGAATCCATTGACCAGTGCATAACACATGTCATTTATTCCACAAATGTAATGAACCGTATCCAACCCTGAAACTATGCAACCATTATTACGATAATGAAATCGGCCAAATGAAAGAAAACAAATTTCATCAAATACTACGAACGACTAACGAAAGATTTTGTCTACAGAAGAGGAGAGATTTGCTTCTGATAATTTTGTCTGGAGTAAAAGGAACAGATAGAATGAATGGCCATTTGTTTTTAAGAGGGCTTAGACACTTTGGCCCCGCCCACACTAATGCGTTTTCAAAAGTATTCGTTTTCGGTGTCATCCGTTTTCGCAGCATTTTGAACTGTCCACACTCAGCTAAAACGATCAAAAACGCTGAATCAGACATCAGTGTGACGTAGGTTAAATGATAGCGGAGCTCCGGCGGCCCGAAGGGCCGCCAAGCGGAGCACCATGGTTAAGAAAATTGGGTTTTGGTCACCGTACGTACGCCCGCCCCTCCATGTATGTAATGTGAAATGTCGGAAATACTCCAACTGACAGACTAGTTTACAGCGCACTTCTTTGATATTGGACATCCATGTTACGGCCAATTGGCACCTGTCAAAACAAGGTATCCGCTGACTAGTATTACGTGACCATATCGCGGGCTCAAGTTAAGACCTCATCGAGGTCAGCTGTTTTTTTTTTTTTAAGTTGACCGCTGACCAGGTACTGGTTTTTGATTGTATCGCAGGCTCAATCCAGGGGTGGGACACAAACCAAAACGAGGCTTATTTTTTCGCGCGCTTTCTGCGGCTCGAGATTTCACATTCAGTTGGTTTCTTCATTTTGAACAAAACAACTTTATCTTCGAAGTTCAGTTTCTGTCTTTTAATTCGCGTAAAAGGTTTAGAAATCAAGAACTACTTAAAAGATACTCCGAAGGTGAATTTTCAACTGATATAATGGAAGAGGAAAAGGTTTTTCTCAGGAAATTCTTAAATTTTGGATCAACTTGTATGGCGCCCGGATTGTGTGGTTGAAAAACAAAATGATTTAACGCTTCTAGGGCTTGTTCACTTTACCGCGAAATCTTGCAGCTCACCAAGAAAGTTCATTTAACAATTCACCGGTATGAATGGGAGGAACGAGTAGCTCAAACTTGGTGGAAGAAGTTCTTTCTTTGGACAAACCGTTTGCTATTTTTGTAGATGTGTGTTTTTACTTCAGTGGATCGATGCGTATTTTCAAGTGGTAGAAAGCTCGACAACACAGGTAACTTAAATAAACTGAAGCTTAGCATTTGAGGTTGAATCGTTATTACTTTTGCTCAGGAATGAAACTTGTATTTTTGTCTCGACTGGATATAAATAACAATCTACTCGTTTTGGACACAAAGAAGTAGCTAGTAGAATTGTTTGTTTGTTGGTTTGCTTCAAGCCAACGAGTGTTTTTCTTCGGTTTGGCTGACTGTACATGTTTTTCCGCGTCTGTGTTTCTATAGTGTTAAGAACTAAAAGAAACGTTTCCCCTTATGTTATTAACACGTAATCGCAATGAGTCCTTTTAAAGTATCACTTATGTTTTGCGCAACGAGGGCAATTTCAGCAAATTTCTGAAAACACAAGACATTAGTGATATTAATCCTTAATTTTACCCGGCCCCATGCGATTACCTATCAAAACTATCAGGATTGTTTTCCTTTTTCTCTTTTCTATGACATTTAAGCTTATGTCTAAGCTTAACTTACTACGAAATATGGCGGTTTGTTAAGCCCCGGCTAAAAGATCAAACATTTTCATCCAACATCGTGTTTGTCAAACATAATGTTTGATGGCTAAACGTATAACAATGTTTGACCAAACACCGGACCAAGTGGGTCCAAACAATGATTTTTGCGTTTATTATCGCTGAAATTTTCGACGTTATATGGTTTATTTGGTTGCTTTTTTACCGTTTGTGCACGATTTGTTTGTTGGGTTGGCTAAACGATCAAACATTTGTTCGTAATGCGAAATTTTAGATGAACATCTTTGATCTTCATCAAACATGGAAAGCCATTTAATGCACTATTGTGAGAGGTGGCTAAATCTTCAAACATTCTCGTCCAACGATGTTGGATGAAAATATTTGATCGTTCTTTGATTGCTAAATTTCTGTTCGAACAAACACACGCATCGACTGTATTGTTTTGTTCAGGTAATGTTTTTGAGGTTTTTACCCGCAGTTAATTCCTGTTGACTGCTCGAAGCATAAAATATTGGCGCAAGGAAAGCCAGGCGGTGTTGCTCAATACCAGTAAAAAAAATAATAATCGTGGAGCTCCGCTTTTAGGCTTGGCTAAATCTATATATTATGCATATGCTCGAAAGAGACGTGACTGCGATATTTTCGGTATTTGCCACCCGCGCGAGTTGGAAAACTGGCAAATATCTTGAAACCCTACGATGGGAAGATCTTGAAAAAAACCAATGCCCTAACAAAAGATGTTATTCTTAACAACAACAACAACAACAATAACAACAGCAACAACAACAGCTTTATTTATCCCTCATTTTAAAAAAATTACACGAAGTCACAAGTAGCAATATTAAGATAATTAAATAAGGATAACTGACAACCTGAAATAGTTAAAAATGCCAGGTTGCCAGTTATTATGTATATATATATATATATATATATATATATATATATATATATATATATATATATATATATATAAATATATATATTACAATTTTTAGTCGGTAACTAACTTAACACGCACAGAAACGTTAAATACAGTGAACGAAAATAATAATAATAATAAGATTAACATTCTTCGATAAGAAATCAACGTAAGGTTGAATAGAGCAAGGTTTACCTTCAAACAAGCTACCGAATTTGCCAGTAGCATCATGAATAGCATGTTTTCATCCGCCATGTTTGATTTAAAAAGGACGGGAAGCCTGGGTACCACTCACGTGGTGCGGATGACGTAAGCATTTTCATTTCGATGCATTTTCGACTGTCGTTTCCATTTGGATCAACTTTCAAGAGCGTTTTCAAATCGATTCGTTTTCGATGAAAGCACTGAGTGTTTTAGTGCGGACAGAAGGCCTGAACGCATCGAATTCAGTAACGTTTCATAACAAAGGAATATAAACCATATAAACACGAGTGGTTTATAATTCATTTTCCGAGTTTAGTGGCTCATAGCCACTTTGATGTTTTAGACGATGGATCAGCTGAACGATGAGGTTCGTTCTCCGTGGCTGTTCCACCATATAAACCCTTGGCGTTTGCTTTTGCATGCATCAGACATGTGACCAGCCAGGCAGCCCTTCCACAAGAGAAGCCTGTGTAATTTCTATAGCATTTGTATTGAGAACGTGGGTGATAAACCGAGATTCCACAATTTAGATGTTCCACTGTGATTGTTGTTGCTATTGAGTTCACGTGGGGGTGGACTTGCCCTTGGTTCCACGATGTTTTGTGTGGGACAAGAATTGTGGCACTTCCCATCTTCTGAACCGAAGTTGAGTCATCCTGGTTCGAAATAAAGAAATAATAAAAAAAAAAAAAAAAAAGAAAAAAGTGCTAACATTCAAAATGGTCGATTTTCTGATGCTTCTTTATTTTTGTCATTGTCACGATCTAATGAATATTAGGAGCAACTGCGTAGACGGTACGAAAACGCAAGTCAACGTTTTCAGCGTACGGGAGAAAAGACAGCTTTTCTTTGAATGGTTCAGATAATCTTAAACAAGCGGATGTGACTCAGATAGCGGTTACCCCGAATAGCCAGGGCTGTATGATTGCCAGATGTAGTAATTAAGCGCACTGAGCGGATGTTTATCGTTAAAAGCGTCTTCTGAATATGACCCTCGGGGAAGATCTCAGTTGTGACTTCACATAATGGAGATTTCAGCTATCATCCTAACATACACACTTCTAAACCACGAGATAACGTGCTGGTTCTAGGTATTCAAATTGTGGGAATAAGAAAAATAACATAAGTATTGGTTACTTTGTCCCTGTGTAAATATAGACATGTAGCTGTATAAAGTGCGGGTATCCTGGCGGATAAGTGCATAATGTTAACTGACGAATGCGACGATTATAATAGTGAGCGATAAAACTTGAAGACGGCTTGATAAAAATGCATTCCTTCTGTCATGTATTCTTTGCTCTATTCTCAACGTTGACGTATGTAATTTCATGTTTCTGGTAAGTGTCCGTAGAGATATACATTTTCTGATATGTGCTGTCTTTCCTAATGCATTTCCTATTTTCCTTAGCTTTTCCGGCATGGTTACGCCCCTGTGTAAAGCTCTAAAGTGGATAGTGTTGACGAATGTGACGATTACAATAGTGAGCGATAAAAAGGCGGCTTGAAAAAAAAACACTTATTCTATCATTTATTCCTGCGCTGTATTCTCAAAGTTGACAACTGCTGATACAGACTTCAAAATGGTCGCGACTTAATTACATTGGCTTGTCGAGTTTTAGCAAAGTAGGCGACAAAACCTCACATTGGTTTTGAGATGAAATATTTTTTTTGTGCGGAAAGATATAGACCTTTATATACGAATCAGCAAAACATGTATTTGTAATTTTCGTACAAAGCTAATTGGTAGAGAAATAAACAACTTTAAATTGGTTGAAATTTCGTTTGGAAGCGTAACGTATATATTTGTTTGTCGATAAACGTTCGATTGATGCGAAGCAAAATTTCACTTCTAAAGTAAAATTTCAAGCGAAATAATTGAAAATTTAGAACTACATCTCCTGCGGTGTGATTTAATGTGTAGTTGACTTTTAAGAAATTTAATTCTATAGGCAGCTGTGGTGGCGTTATTGCTTTTTATTGAACCATTAATTTTCAAGATGGATTGCTTTTGCTTTCAGCTATCAACCGCAAAGTTAGATTAGTGCTGTTAAATTTACAGTGACCATGGAAAATAGATGTACTCTTTGTCTTTGATTGTTTTTGCATAGATCTATTTTTTTGGCGGAAACGGTGGTTGTGGTCCTTGTCATGGATGTTTCGTGACCGTGTTAGCTGTAAGTTCTCAAAGCCTAGCAAGCTGAAAACGTTTCAAGTGTGTTTACGTTTTCAGTCTATCAGAAGGGACGGCCTAAAAACAATGAAAAATTGTAAAGTATAATAGATAATAGTAGCAAACCGAACGTGCCAGAAAGTTAATTAGTTATGTTTATTTCTAATTTATTTAACTATTGCGCACGCGCTCGATATCAGGGAGGAGTTGGGTGACATTTTACGTCACGTGTTCTCATTACTTTGCTCCCTTGAGCAATAGATACATTTTATATGCAAAAATTGCTCAGTGTTGCTAGAGACACCTGTGAAATGTGCTTGATCGAATCCAGAGGTTGAAATGTCTTATCGTTCCTGGTAGAAAGTCGGTATCGGTCTTGAATCACCCCGAGAGTTTATTCGTTGATCGAGTTTTTCTTACAGCTGGTTCTCCTATGACTTTTGCTTGCGGTAAGCAATTGGCAAGGAAGTCAGTCCTTGATCGTGTTATCAAGATGTGGCTTATGGTTCTTTTCTTTATTCCGGTGCATTGTCACTACTATAACACCACAAGTGACCAAGGTAATGGAAGATTTTATTGTTCCCTCTTCTGTTTTAAATAAGGGCACATTTTCAAGGACTTTGTATGATTTCTTCTTCCCGGGTTAACTTCTTGTTGTTTCTTCAAAAAAGCCGAAAGTTAATTAAGGTCAAAGTGGTATTGTTTACGTTGCTGAATTTGTTATGATACCCTGTTTGCTCTTGTTTTATCCATTTGAAATGGCTATGGTTCCGTTGTAATAGAGTATCTTTCTTTACAGGGATACATCTGGCGTGCCAAACGTATTGGCCGCAAAATTGTCGTGTTTCCTGACTTCTTTTTTGCACATTTATGACCCCTAGCATCAGTCTCTTTTTATTAACAAGTTTATGTTTTCCACCGTAATTACCAACTATCGCTTATTTCTGGAAGCATATCATGTGCACAATTTACATGCAAACAAATATGAAGACTTTTCTTTGTCATACAAATTATGACCAAAGCAATTTGAATTTGTTTACCCTGCCTTTTCCCATAGAAAACTCCCGGTCTGTTTTCTATCTTCGAATATATTATTCATTTCATACGTCTCTTTATATTAGAGCGCGGGAAAAATACACGAGTCGTGAGCGTGCTTGGACTATCTTATCTTGTATCTTCGATATCTATGACATTTGTGTTTTTTGTACCTAATCCTTACAAAATCTGTGAACAGAAGACTGTTTCTTAGCTTACATTAATTTCCAATGCTACTTTAATTTTTAACGGTTTCCCTTCATGAGATATGGCTATATATTGAGAATTATCTCTTTTATAAGAAATAGTTTTTAGATAGCGATAGAGGAAGGGTAACAGATGGTAAGCCGTGCGTCTAACTAACTGAAATAGCGTGGAAGGTATCAGATCACATAGGCACAGCTGATTGCAAGAGGTCAGGAAAACTGAATTAGTACGTGCCAAAAACGTCCTTGGGTCAACAGACGTAAGGAAAAAGTTGCGTTGCTGTGAGCGGCAATTCGATTTGTTATCTTCGCCACATTCATTTTTAAGCTGTTTCAAAGAAAACTTTAAGTCTGCATAATTATCTGAATAATTTCGAACCGTAAAGGGAATGCAAAAGAGTTGGAGTTAAAGCAGTTGGATCTGGAGTTGGTGTTGCAGTTGTAAGGGGTTAATTACAGTAGTAAGTTACAATTGTAGGTTGAAGCAGCTAGGCCAAACTCCGTATGGTTCGACTTAGCGAGAGTTCCAATTTTTCGGTAACCAGGGGTCAGTTGATTCTGTTGTATACACAATGATTAGGCTCGGTTCAAACGTCGAACTTTACGTGTGCCGAATTATTAGGTTCGGCACATGTAAAGTTCGACTTTTGAATCAATTAGGACCGACACTTTTGTATTTGGGTCGACCTTGCCGTTCTATTCGACTGCCAGTCGAATAGAACGGCAAAAGTTCGACTTCGATTCAGACGTGCCGAACGTAACGCACACATTACAAATACATTATATAAATTATTTTTACCCACAATTCTACACGTTTAAGCAAGGTGTCATGCGCAAAAGGCATGCTTCCAAGCAAGAAAGCGGTAAAAGTAGAGACAGCTTGTCCTTCACGCTTGAAAAACACGAAATAACATCAAACTTTGTGTTTCTGCCCAACCTACGATTGGATTGAGGAACAGTCGTGATGTTATCTTGTTGGGATGAAATCAATAACAAAAGAACGAAAGAAACATTTGTAAAACTTGCTTTCTACGGTGGTGTAGTGCCATTTGTATGTTTAACCGCCTTCTCCTATTTTCACGGATGGCACTAGTGAGCAGAGGAAGCTTCGAATTTTCACGGTGTTCGTTTCGCCGCGGCATATTGATTCCATCAAGACTTCAAACAGGAACCGCCGACCTCAAAGGTTTCGTGTGAATATTACCAAATTAAGCTCGACACCTTTAGGTTCGACGTCTGAATCAACTGTCGAACTTAATGTAAGGTTCGACGTTTGAACCGGGCCTAATTTTTACAATGAGAAAGTGATGAATTCATAATCTATGTGACGTTTGGCGACATCATTTTAGTAAGATACTTATCAGCTAATAAAAACTTGAAAACTTATCTAGGAAAGGAAAGGGAAAAGAAACAAAGATATTTAGTAGGGAACGACTGTCGAATCCAGCGGAAGCGATACTTAAGCTCCTTCATGCTGGGTTTAAAATTGATAACCATTATTGTTAATTCGGCACTTCCACATCTCCCATAATACGTTTTGTTTGCCCCCCAAAATTTTGCATAAGCATTGTTTTCGATTTCTCTCGGGACGATTGTTAGCCCAAGAGAAATTGAAAACAATGGTTATGCAAAATTTTGGGGGCAAACAAAATGTATTATGGGAGATGTGGAAGTGGCAAATTGCATTTTGTCGTCGTTGTCAATAGAATTATAGAGTGCTTCTACGTTGATAAACATTGACATACAATAAGTTCATTTTTAGCCAGTGACATTCAAAACGAGTTGAAAACCAAGCAAATAGACCAGGTAAAGAAGAATTGTCAGAGACTGTCAGAGTTTTTCCTTCTCAAAGTCTAATAATTATAACTCGGTGGAGATCCTCTCCATCATTCTCTTTGGGTTTACTGGTTTTCTATTAAAACCAAAGGTGGTCTTCAATATCGACGAACCATCGAAGATCAACGAGTGCAGTCTTAATATTAAATTTATCAAATGTTACGGAAATGAATAAGTCACAGGATACTGATGCATTTGTTATCTCACATTAACCTTTGATAAATAAAGTAAATAATAATGATAATAATAATAATAATAATAATAATAATAATAATAATAATAATAATAAAAGAAAATGAAATTTTTCGTTTTGTTACACTGACTAGGGTGTTCCAAACTAAAGCAATTAATATCGCACCTAGCTTCATAACATATCATAACCCTACATTAAAAGTCAGGTCATTTTTGCTTCATGAATACATTAGAATTGAAAACTCATTCATTGATACTTTTGTTAATGCCAAACGAATAACGCCATGGCCATAATAAATCACAAAGGAAACATTTCAGACGCCAGGTAGATATGTATACCGTTCCCAGTTAGTACTTTGTGCTGTGCTACAACTCAAATTTCTTTATTTCGAAAGTAAATTTGGTAGGCCTTCAGTAAAAAAACAACAAAACAAAATGACATGCATATATGCACGTGCCACAATGTTCCTTTTGAATAGTTACATTGAAAATTCCAATCACGTGGACAATGTTCGAGAAAATATCCGTGGAAACATCTGTTAAACATTCAACAATAAATTCACGCCTGTTCATTTTGATTATTCAGTCCATAATGACTCAGGCCGACATTACTGCTTATACAGCCTAACGAAAATTCTAGATATAGTCTAGTTTTTTTGAAGGAAAATTAACGATAAACGCGTTACATGACGTTTCGACGACCTCATGTCATCATTGTCGAATTTTCCTTTTAAAATGTTTTCAAAATTGATCTTTATCAGAAGTCTAGTCTTTATTGCTAAATGCCTCTTTCTTTTGTTAGGTGAGGTAGTCCCTGGTTGTGATAACGATCTGATGCCTGAATAGGGTTTCTGTTCGTCCGGTTCTTTTGCAGTAGTTTAAAATAGATTTCAATTTAAAGTAACACTTTTATGGTAAATCACAAGGAGATAAGAGAGGTTCTAGTCCTCTTGTCAACAGTAGTAACAAAATGGGTATTTGGTGGGTTGAGTTGTCTCTCTTAGTAGAACTGGAACACGTCAAACGCGGAAGACATGAAACGGTTTTATGAACCTCTCTTCGCACATAAATTCCAGGCATGTTCTGGGACTACTCTTTGTTTTCACTCGAAGGGGCTTGACTTGAGGAAAAAACAATGCTGTTTTGCCCGACTCTAGTGTATCACAAATACCACAAGTGAATGGTCAAATGGTTTACAACGTAGTAGTCTTCAAAGGAAGAATATTTATCTAGCATGCAGCTTAATTTTGTCTTCCTTTTTTGTTTGTCAGCTCAGTTTTGGCTTTAAGCTTAATTAAGATAACATCAGGAACAACAAGATAAGCATTATACTGTGCACCCAATTCCCAAACCAACCTGATGAATTGAGGACGTTTTTTTCCAAGCTGAGTGATCTCAAGGATGGGAGTCATGAGCCTGGAACACGTTTACTTTATCTCGTTTATTAAACAATAACAATAAAAGCATTGACAATACAGTTGTGGCAGTTAATGTCCGGACACTTGAGTCCTAATGAAAATATGTCAGACATGATGCAAGAAATGGTGCTCTTCATGATAAGCAGGAGGGTCTTCATGACAACACAGTAACACTAGCGCGTGTCCTGACACTTGCGTCCTAATGAAAAATAGGAGGATCTGCATCACAACACAGTTGCACTAGCGTGACATCATATACACAAGATACACATTCCGTTCATGCTTAGCTTATATGGCGTTAAAACATCAAATGCACAACGCTGACAACGATCTGCATTCCTTTTTAATGACGATAACACATCAAATGCACAAGTATCTATTACGAGTCACCAGTCGTGTATTTGAACAAAAATCTTGAGCAAAAAGCCTACAAATGTGGTTACTAAAAAACGGGCAAACTAAGACTGTATTTTGACGGCGCTACCAAAAATGCATTTAAAAGGTAAAGGTTAACCTTGAAAATCTATGAAGATGTCATTGATGGCTACAATGCAGCAAATTAAAGCATGCTTGCGGACAGAAATATGTTCAGGATATTTGTCTTTTGTTACCTTTTCGAAACTCTAAGAACTTCTCTCTTGATACCTATGGTCACAAAGAATTACCACTAATTATTGTTTCTGATGTGTACACACTGTACTGGCTAAGTTTTTGTTTGTGTTTTCTTTCTATTGTTTTCAGTGCGTTGTGTACCGAGTCTGTCGATCCGATTGTTGTTGGTTTGTGCCTGACAAACCACTGGTTTTGGATTGAGTCTATGAATCCTGAGCATTAAATACGAGTCTGCCGATTTGCCAGACAAAAGAAGTGTACAAATATAGCTGACAAAACTTCAAAATTAGTGAAACTCACCTTGAATACAAAAGTGGTTCTCCACCCTGGGAACGCCTTGGAAGCAAAGGTTTAAAAACTTCTGGAAACAACATGCGAGACTGTCAACCGATCACGTGATGAATATGATTACGGTAATTGGCTGCCGACATTAAGCGGCTTCCAGACGATCGCTGAGACGAAAGTGAACTGACGGAGACGAATGTCAGTTGACTGGGAAATTCAAAGCTACTATTGGCTCCGATGTTTCTTTTGTTACGCGTGACCCCTGAGGCCGCTATACCCATCCCAATACCTCATGAATTCTACGAATTCCATGAGCTAAAAAGGAAAACGGAGCTCATTTTCAGACTCGGGCGGCGTTCCTAGCCCTAGTAATTATAACGATTGGTGTCACTGAGATCCGGAGTCAAAGATTTCTAGGCTCATACTGTTAAGGTCCGTTTACACAGGCGATTTTTTTAGCACAATTAAGTCGATGCAATTTTTGTCGCCCTAAAGTTGCAAGAAAACGGCAAGTGTAAACTACGTGCAATTTCAGCGGCAATTTGTTCCCGCGATACACCGCGACTTCAGATAAAACTCACGAAATGCGTACTTTTTATCAAAAAGCGCAGCAAAATTGCATCAAGTCTCGAGCAACTTCGAAACCGCTGCGATATCGCGCAGACAAATTACACTGAAATTGCGCTGAAATCGCACCTAGTTTACACATGCGATTTTGAACGGTTATTTAGCACGACAAAAATCACCCCTTAAACGTACATCACTCATTCTTCTTGACTGCTCCAGCGGCCGATGTAGCTAAATTAAACTCAGCTGAGCAATTTGCTTGAAGGAATAATCTTTAAACACCGAGCCTTTAGAAAATAAGCTAAAAAGAAATGGCCGCACGAGCGTCTCGAGTTATTTTATCTATGCTTAAGTTTGTTTTTAGAGTTCTGCTATGGTCAGCACTAAACTCAAATAGATATACATTTTATATTGTTTTCATTTTGAATGGCTGTGAACACACTGTTTGCAACTAAAACAAAAACAAAATAGAAAATTCTAGATGGGATTTTTCCCACGATAAATGTAAAACAAGAATAAAAATAGACAGTCAATGACTGCGTGTGGCTACTGTTGAAGCTTTTTCATTTTCACGAGAAAGGGATACGAAACGCTTGTCAGTTGTTTGCTGTTTGAGCTGCGTCACTTGAGTCACTCAAGGCAAGCTGTTTCCAACCTAGCGCGTAATAGCGTTTTTGTTTTAGAAATTTACCCGTGGTATACAATGTACAACCGTATATAATGTGCACCCTATTTTTCAAGCCAATTTTCCAAAAATAAAATAAATAGCAGTATGCCTATCCGTTAAATACCCACCATCCGTTCAGAGAAAATTCTCACCCGTTCGAGCGGATGAAGTTATCTACTCGCGAAGGTCAAATTTTTTGCCGGTTTGAGTAAAGTCATCACTTTCAAAATAACTTTCATCCGTTCTAGCTAAAAAGTTTATTTATCTGATTTTAGAAAGCTTTCGATAACTTTTAGGTTGATCACATTGGTGTAGTATCGAAAGACGTGTTTCGTGTGCTGGGAAAACTATTTTATCTAATAAGAATAGCGTCTTCCCGAGCGTAGTGACGGCATGTGAGAATGATCCAGACACCCGTATAAGGAATACTCTTATACTCACAGGCTCTTCGTGGTCGCTGTGTAAACATTTTCGCTTTCATTTGCTTACAAAAAAGAATTATCCAAATGTCTTTCTTCACGCATCCTATGCTGGCCGCCCGAAAAGGTAACCAACGCGACAAGAAAGAAAGATTAAATCATCTCTTGTGAAATGCGCCTCCGAGGGTTTTCATGGTCAAAAGATTTTTTAATCTTCGACAGCCTCTGAAAAATATAACTCATTTACTCCGTCTTCGTTGTGAGCTGCTGTACTTCGCAGCTTCGGGCAAAATAATTTTGAACAAACTGTGCGTCACCATGTGCAAAATAACACTCGCCCTTTGTGCATGTGGCTGCCAAACAAACATATCGACTCTGTGATCGTCATTCTGCTGCAAAATCTCCACAAACTATCTATTGACCTGAAACATACTTTACGGAGGAACGATGGAATTGACTGAACACGGTACGGCACACATCCATGACAAATAGTTGGCTTTCAAACAAACACGACTCTGTGGCGATGGATATTTTCCTGACCGACATTCTCAGTACACCACCGCAAAATTTCAAGCTAGAATACTTTGTGGTGAAGTACTTTAAACACTGAATGAGAACTGTGCCTAAGTTTAATTGCAAATGAGCGCCAAATTATCGGATATTTTAAAACAACTTACCTTCAAAGTGCCGACCACAGCCTGTTTGAATCGCTGGACGAAAGCCGAAACGAGAGCACATGGTTTGAGCTTGAGCGATTCCTCCCAATTACTGATCGATAAGCGTCCTGAACAAAAACCAGTTACCAGAAGGAGACGTTGATTGATCGAATTTCCGAACACTTTCCGATTCCTACCGAACTAACTTACTTACGAGTCGTAGCAATGTGTCTACCGTTGCTAAGCAACAGTAGCCACAAAAATAGCAGTTTGCAACCTTTTGATTGTTTTTAGGTTTGTTTACAATGAAAAGATGTGTTTTTGTAGTACCGTATTTTTTGTTTTACCTTGGCCTAGAAGAGTGGTAGGAAATCCGCTTTAAGACTCTTCCCAAGCGCTTCCTGAGAGGTGAGAGGCCAAAAGAAAAAAAAAAAGAAAAAAGAAAATAATCACGCATTTTGGCAGACACTTTCGCTCGAGAGAGCGGATTACTCTATAAGTGGTTAATCCCTGTAAAAAGCATCTTGGCCAGTAGATAAGGATTAATTGTCAGGATAAGCCTGATATTTTTTAATGCACGATACGACTGAGTGGTATCGTGGTTTAAAGCCCGTGCTATTTAATCCCTATACTATTTAAAACAGAATGCCTCATTTTGGTTTTCATTCGCGAGAAGAATTTTCGCTGATGATTTCTTTCTTTCTTTCTTTTCTTTTTTTGTCATCTGTGGTCTTTTGTCTTCTGTTGACGAAACATTTTGTTTTATAAAGAAAATAAACCTCTGGCTAATTGTGTTATGTATTTGATATAGTGCCAAGTTCACTCCTCCGGGATTATCGCACTCAAGTCAGGTGACCTTAAAATTTTATACCCTATCCAATAACAGCGTTTCATCAGACCCAAATAGTTAAACCCCCACCCCCACCCCCGCAGTGCCATTTAGCGCAAATTGGCCATAGAGTAAAGGGGTCACCGCGGTCTCAATTTCCAGCAGTTTGGTTTTGTCTGCGGTTCAGTATAAACTACTGCTCGGCGCTCTCATTTCAGATATTTAAAATTTATAAATGCTTTGAAAACAATCGAATTGTTTAGACGGAAAATGCCACCGGTATCCCTTTGTGGTTTGAAATGCATGAAGTTGTATTCAGTAATAAAAATTAATCTTAGTCAAGCCAAACTAAAGTGGTCGCCATATCTCTGTCCTCTTTCATATTCAATGTGTTATTGTGCCCTGTTCTATAAGAGCAAATAGTGAAGTTCATGGAATCGAATAACGACAAAAGTCTTATGGTCAATTCCTTCAACTCATCCCAAAATAGCACACGAATTGAATTACAAAGAGTAGCATTTTCTAATAATGCGGCATAGTTTTCAACCGTGAACAGTTTTGTGTTTTTTATTTTTGTACAAAGGCTTTGTCATTTTTGTTTCTTTGTTGTCCGAGTCATTCCCCTTACTTTGAAGACAGAAAACCACTAACCGCCTAATGAATTCGCTTTGGCAATACGAGGGTTGATGTACGCATGTTCTTCAGCAGCCTTCATGCAAGCAGATGTTTCCTTTAGATCCCCGCGGCGCCGGTGTTCACACTTGGCTAATGAAAAGTATATGCATGCAAATTACGCACTTGAACTCCAGTGCTACTATTGTCTCGTGTGAGTTGTCAGGCCTTGAAAACCACAAATTTTATAAAATGCTTAATCAGTTAATCAGCTCGAGTTTATTCTCACTGTCGTCTTATAACGGACTGCAATGTAGCGATTTAAGTGATTTTGCTACATCAAAATGGGATTTATCTTAGGGGTAGTGATTTGGTGTTTTGTTGTCAGGGGACATCGACGAGGCTTCCTGATCCTTATCAAAGATAACAGGTTACCTTAAGTTATTTTATGGAGAATTGCTCTGCTAAAATGATTAATTTTCATTGGCTTAAGTGGCCGCGTTATGTTTCTGTTTCACCTATATTTATTATTTGCAGCTAACTGTCGCAGTCCTCTCGGAATGGTGAATGGGAAAATCCAGGACGAGCACATCACAGTCTCTTCAGTTTATAATAACGACTTCGCACTGTATGGAGGGCATCGGGCGCGTCTAAATTTAACGAGCTGGCCACCAGGTTTTAGAGCTGATCCAAATCGAAATCAGGACTATGGATGGATAAAGATTGAGCTAGAAAAGGAGATGGTGATAACAGCAGTTGCGACGCAGGGTTATGGAGACGATAATGTCCAAGAGTGGGTCTCGAAGTACATGATCATGTATTCCAACGGGGCCGGGGGAGATTTTTCGTATTTCAAAGACCTAAAAGGTGCTCTTAAGGTGAGCCAAACAGAGCCAATCAGGTGATTGGGCTTTGTTTTTTAAATGTTATTAAATGAATATGTACTGTGAACACAGTACTACGTACACTGGTAAGGGAAATATTTATTTACCAATTAGATTATGAGCTCGAGATTTCTATCGCGCGATAGCTGATGAGGGCGCCGCCCGAATCAGCTATCACGCATAGAAATCGAGAGCGAATAATCTAATTGTTTTAGTATAAACCTATTAGTCTTTCAAAACTGAAAAAAGTAAATTATCTAAATCCTCCTCGCAAACACTACGAAAACGCCAAAAGGCGGCCGCCATATATATTTGTTGACAACCGCTACTCACTATCTATCACAGAATAGATAGCGAGTAGCGTAGCCAATCAGAGAACGCCATTCGTGATAGAACGCTACTAGATTTATACTAAAACATATTCAGTTTGCTATTTCTCTCTGAACCACGGCACCCGCTATATAAACTGATTTTTGGTTGATGCACTGCTGGTTAAACTGCAACACATTTCTGAACTCCTTTGTCTGTCGTTCTATGCATTAAGTATATTTTTTTAATATGTCGGCGATATACTGTACATTAAAATTCAGTATATTTTATTCACCGCTTTGTCGAGCGTTTGATACTGACGTTTGTAATGCGTCCTTAATTTAAAACCGTATTTACCAACTTCTCGAAATATTTGCTCATGCCTTCAAGTGAATCAGTCGAAAGGTAATACTTTGTCTTGTATAAAATGAAAGTTCATTTGTATCAATTGGAATTTTAGAATTTCTAAGAGATTGTTCTTGTAATTGCGTAATCGAAAATAATAATCGTGGGCACTTCCACACCAACTACAAGAGAACAAAACAAAGAAAGTTTACGAGTAGCCTCGGGTCTCAGTCTTCTTTGTCATTGGTCCTGTTGTGGCCATTTTCAATTTTGACTTCAAATCTGACTTTCAATGGCTCGTAAGGTTTGATGAGAAACGGCGTTTTGCAGATTAAAACAAAAATCACTTCAGGTACTGAAGTTAATCATGTCAGATCTTTACACAATGAAATGTCTCACAGCCACACATCGGAGTTAATATTTAATGTTCTTCAAACGGATATTTTCCTTAGTTTCCGTAGTTGAACACAAAGCAATTGAAATTTCTTAGATATCCGAAAGGTTGTGAAAACTACCTTTTGACACGTTTATTAAAACACCCGTTTTTTGTCCCTGTAAACGTCTTCAAAAGCAGTAACACGGTGAATATTGTACGATAAATGAATTTTGCATTGTTGCGTCTATGTTGTCTGGATGCGGTTTAATTGCTTATAACTCAAATTAACGAAATTCCAGGCCAATCATTCGACCTGCAAAATCTAAAAACTAGTTTTCTGTTTTCGCTGAGAAAAAATTAAAAGGAAGAGGAAAAGAATCTCGAAAACTAGATACTTCGATCATACCAGTCTTGTTTTGAAGCTACTCGAATTTGTATTTCAAATTAAGAAACCTCCCTTGGTGAAATGTTAAATTCAAGACATGTTTATGAGGCTGACTTGGCCATGAAATTAACTACTTGTACGCATTTATTATTGTATAAACTATTCTTGTGTAATTCAGAAGGCAATCCATGTTTATGAGGCTGACTTGGCCATGAAATTAACTACTTGTACGCATTTGTTATTGTATAAACTTTTCTTGTGTAATTCAGAAGGCAATCCATGTTTATGAGGCTGACTTGGCCATGAAATTAACTACTTGTACGCATTTGTTATTGTATAAACTTTTCTTGTGTAATTCAGAAGGCAATCGTAACAAAGTTCGACGATGTTATTAAGGTATTTTCTTACGTGAGCTTTCGTATATGCGGAAGCCGATTCCAACGGCTCATCCCATGCAGTTAATTGACTGTAGGTCGATAGCGAATTCTTCAGCGTTTGAATTTGTCACGATATTACTTCACAGGAATCGACTGACTCTCATCTGTTAAAACGTATATCTGTTAATTAAATGGCGAGCTAAGATATCGACATTTTGTATTGGAAATAATGTACATCGTGTTGAACTAAGCTTGCTTTAGTAAATGCTTGCATGTCAGACATGTGTATTCATCCTTACCACAACACCGCTGTGCACAGGCCACCTCTTGCACAATGCGACACGTCAAAGCTTTGTAAACAAGGTTTTTCTGGCGAGTAAATATTTCCGTTATAGCATTGGCTTTGCCAGTCTCTTCAAGATTAATTGCCTTTTAGTTGCACGTACTCTCTAAATATATTGTCGAAATAGTGTGCCTAAGGGTAAATATTTATTATGCTTGAACTTTGCACTCTTCATATTATAACAAGCGAAAGATAGAAATAACAATATTCTAAAAGAATGGCAGAAAGTGGAAAAGTAGGCCAGATTTTGTCGGCTTTCGATCCATTTCCATCAATAACAACTGAAAATAACCTGTAAATAGTTTCAATAAAATAACACACGGTACGGTAAAAAAAACATTATTTGCGTGCTGTCATTGAAGCAAACACATCTTTTAACTTTTTAAAGTGATGCTAAAATAGTTTGAATTTTGTCCCTTAGACCGTGCATGACCGATTGCATATACAGCGAAGGCGCTGTTACACTTTACAATTTTTTGTGCAACTTTCTCGCAATGTTGCACGGTTGCGAGACACCTCTACACAACGCTTGAAAAATGCTTTGTAGCGCTAGGAAAGAGTTGCGAAAAGTAGAACCGACTTCTTCTCGCAGCGATTGCTGCAAGATACAAATTGCAAGGCATGTTCATTTCGGCTATGTTACACTTGGCAATTTTTTGTGCAACTTGCATGCGTCGCGCAAACAAATTTGCGAGACAAGTTGCACAAAACAGATTGCCTAGAGTACCAGCGTCCGTTAAGTCTGCATTTTGTTTTTTCGTCAACAGATTTTCACGGGAAACAAAGATGGGCACTCCATTCAAAGAAACGAGGTTCCCCTTCCAGCAGTCGCATCTTCAATTATAATCATGGAATTTACACCCCACAACAACTTCGCTCTCAGGATGGAAGTATTTGGTTGTGAACCAGGTGAGTATTTATTTAAGGTCGTTCGCACTAATTGTTTATACGCATCTAAACTGCGCAGGTAACGCGACAATAATTATGTCACGCATTAGCCACGATTGACTTATGATCAACTAAACAAACATGGCGTCTTAAACTTCACACCAATTTTACTCGTTTAGATCGTCGATGACCCCTACCTTTTTTACACGAATCATTCACTCTACTTATTCTCTACCAAAAATGATGAAATGAAAAAAATCTCACTGTAAGAATTTACATTTTTTTTCAATTTTCTTCCTTTGTGCCATCAAATTCCGGAAATGGTTAAAACGGTAGCGCTTATGAGGACGCTCGTTGAGGATTAGATTCAATGTTTACCACATTCCTAATGGCGTGAAATTATTCAAAATATCCACTCCTTAAGACCTGTGCAAAGAAATCTTCACTTAACCAGTTTATTTCTTTTGATGGCTTAAATTCGATGAAGCTGTACTATGTTCGTTATTATGGCCGATTTATTGTTATTATTATTATTATTATTATTATTATTATTATTATTATTATTATGGCCGATTTATCGCAAATAGGACATTTACCAGTGCCCTTTCCCCGAAACAAAGTCGGTGACACCCAATTATTTTTTTTAAATTTTGGAATAAGTAACTCATGCCCTAACTCTAGGTGAGAATTGAAAAAATTTCCACTGTGGGAAGATTTTCGCGCGAACTTCCTTAAGGGTAAGTAAGTAAGTAAGAACTTTATTTAGATGTCAATGTATTTAGCCCATAAGGGCTAATTGGGGACACCATATTAGCTATATTTACAAATTGTAATTGAAAGTACAATAAAAAAATTCTAAAATGCTGAAAACCTAAGCTAGTGACAGTAGAAATATGTACTTGGAATAAGATAAAGCATTGATCTAATGGAAAAATACACATTGTCCTAAGAGATGCATTAATTACAATGTTAAAATTTAAAAATTCTAAAATTCTATTATTATGTTAAAAATTTAAATTCTGAGATTTCTTATTTCTTACCTATAAGGTGACTACCGCTATCTTAGAAACAAAAGTTGATAAAATGGGACAAGTTGAAGAGCAGTGCGCTAATGACAAATTACTAAGCCTTCCCGTCTTCATAAAGGCTTCGAGACTGTTCCCTCAAAGAACTACTTTAACAATATTTCTGAAAAAGTTGTGTACGCGTGAATTCTTTTCTTCCCGCTTTGCCATGTCAAACCAATTATCTTCTGCTAGTGCTAGTTGATCCCGAACAAAATTCGTGTAAGGACAAGAAAATAGTTTCCTTTGTCAACTGTTACTTCGTACACGAGGTTTGCTGTGTTCCAAACGGTTTCAAATACTGAAGAGAAAGAAAGTTATGAAAAAGCCCCTTCACTGCCTATCATCTGACTGTTTTAGCCGTTTACTATTTTTCATTCACGACCTGTTTGTTCTTTGCAGTGAATAATTTTATTGTGCGCAGATTGCACAAATTGTTATAACGAGACACACTGTTTTGTTTGCATTTCATTTAAATCATTTGCCACAAGGCCCCGCTCTCAAAACGCTCTCTTGAGCTAAATAAAGAGTAGCACCGATCTGATTGTCATTCATTAATTTATCAGAGCTTTTCTCTCGTATTTCAACAAATTTCGTAAACTGTTCTTCTGCGGAGGAAATTTTGATTGACATCAAGAACTTCTATGAAAGTAATTCAAGTCTGTTTTAGCTGTCATGTTCAGTGGTTTTTGGGAGAAGTCACGATATTTACGCTAGTTAGTTAAACTTTGAATTCCTTGGCAAAGTCTTTGAAAATTGTGGTAATTTTATATTTGGCTTACCACAGTTTGGCGTTACGAAGAAAGCATTGTTGTTTTAAAGAATACGTTAGTGTTTTTAACATAAAAAAAAAATCCTCATTCGTGGTTGGTTTGAGGTCACTGAACAGTTACGTAGGGAAGTCATATTAATGCACACGCGGCTAATGACTGGCAATCATAGTCTGTGATGGAATTTTCAAGTGAAAAATAAATGAAATTTACACCGAAGCTCAGTGAAAACGCCATAAAAAACAACAGCCGATTTGTTATCCCTTGCAGCCATCGACGTCAATTACGCGTTTAATAGTGAGTACCACGTTTACGAAGGTGTGCCAAGCTTTTTTAAACGTCAAATGCTTGTCCTTCAACTTTGCATGTTGAAATCTTTGTTTTGCAAGATTGCGGATTAAGGATTTTGCCACGGTATTTTCAATATTGTTTTTTGCTAGAAAATTCCATAGACTGTCTGAAATAATACGAGTAGTCTGACCAAATGATGGATTTCACATCATATAGGGATCTGATAGTTTTAAACCTTTCTTTTTTGTTTTCTTTGCTGAGATGCAAGTTTATATTTATTTAACGTGCAAATCTTAGACTTTTTATAGGCTGTAAAAGTTACGAAATCAAGCCATCATCTGTCACACGACCGAGCTAATTAGGGGCATGGGCAAATTCGCAAAATATCCCACAATACAGCTTCGTGGGATGAGCATAGGGATTTTGGATTGCTTGAAACGCGAACGAGATATTAACGTCAAATCCATGTTAAGCCACGCAAATACAGTGTTTTAGTCCCGCCTTAATAGATCTACTCGAAGGGTTGACTCCTAGGCCAAGTATGGGAAATTAGAGGCTCCCTTTCATACGCTCTTGTTATTGGCCATTTCAGAGTTGCGCAGGGAACTGGGGCGAGTTGAGGGTCGTCCAATACACCCAAATCGAGTCGATTCGTCTATGTTAGCAGATGAATCGTGTTACCGGAAGTCGATTCGCGAGAGTCTTAGACAGAATACCGTTGAAAGGCAACGGGGAGGGTGGAATACGTTGTCGATTCGACTCGATTCGATCGATTCGTCGGTGTTGGCAGTCGAATCGTCTCACCGCAAGTCGATTCGCGAGAATCTTAGACTCAATACCGCTGCAAGGCAACAGGGAGGGTAGAATACGTTCACTTGTCGATTCGACTCGATTCGATCGAATGGATCGATTCGTCTGTATGGCAGTCGAATCGTCTCACCGCAAGTCAATTCGCGAGAATCTTAAACACAATACCGCTGCAAGGCAACAGGGAGGGTGAAATACGTTGTCGATTCGCCTCGATTCGATCGAATCGATCGATTCGTCTGTATTAGTCGTCGAATTGTCTCACCAGAAGTCGATTCCCGAGAGTCTAGACACAATAGCTCTGCAAGGCAACAGGGAGGGTGGAATACGTTGTCGATTCGTCTCGATTCGTCTGTGTGGCAGTCGAATCGTCTCACCGGAAGTCGATTCGCGAGAGTCTTAGACACAATAGCGCTTCTTAAGGTATTAGGATACCCAAAATGACCATAGGTAGAAACAGAACGTTTAAGGAGGCTCGAAAGGGTTTTTTGACCGCGCGAAGAGTGGATCCAAATGCATGTATCCCGTGCGTGTTCTTGCGCGATCCTCCCGCGAAGTTACGAGGCGCGAGCGGTGGGAGTTGTAAACAACAATGGCGGCCTCAAATGAAAAAGTAAATCTGTCTTCTGAAGCTGAATGCGGCTATTTGCGGAATAAAAAGGGGAAGTTTGCTTCTAAAAAGAGCGTTGAGAACAGTGTACTTTCCGTCAACAAGATGACTCAGGCAAAAAAGTCAGCAAAGAAGCGTTTTTTTTTTTTGAGGAAGATGCTCAAGAACCCGCGATCAACGATTTTATAGCTCGAAAAAATTTCACTACACTACACATGGCTTTAAATACTTTCGATTCATTGGGTGTTGAATGTCATAAACGTATTTAAAAAAGTTCCAACCTTCATAATACATGTACACACAGGACTCAGGGAAGGAAAACAGTCGGAAAGTACGTGTAGCATGTAGTCGGGTCACGAATTATTGACGTGTTAGCAAAGGGGTTGGACAAGTTATGAAAACGGTAAGCAATGAATTTAAGGATCCAGTTTTCACTGAAGCTCGGCTTTTTTATTTACATTTTAACAAGTAAATATTACATTGCTTCGCAAGGAGTTCATTCAAAAGGAACTTCAACTTCACGTAAGCTTAATTTTATACGAAACAATTTTAACTCAAACAACTACAATGTTCAAATAAGTATACATGCAGTTTAAAAAGTTCAAAACTTGACAAATATACCTGTACAGAAATTGAATGTAATCAGTCACTTCACACTATAAAAAAGTTGGTGAAAATGGAAAACTTGTCAAAAAAGGCCTGCATTGTATAAATAACAATAGTTTGCATTCGAGAGAGAGATCAGATATGCACTGTACAAATACCATAAATCCTGCACAGCTCCTCAGTGTTTGATACCTCAAGACTTCTCCGTAACGGAGGCTGCAGATATTCCAACCAGCTGCATGAAATTTAACTATTGTTCTGTGAAAGTCTTTCAGTTTTGAAATTCCTTCGAAGTCAACTGAACAACACCTTGAAATCTTCGCCAAACAACAAATTGGGCTGTGTTTATAAGGCACTGTTTAATTGTGAATTTTCCGCTCATGACGCATTGGAAGATGTGAAAGCACTTAGAAGGATTCTGTTTTCTCCGCCACCCGAGCAAAGCGCTGAAACTATTATGAATCGTGGAAAAACATCTTTACCGAGCGAAGCCCTGCAACAAGCAACAGTTCTTGAGCGACGACAAGAAGTTGTTGACACCTTCAGCGGAAATCTCACGTACCTTCCGAATGGCTCTGTAAAGTTAACAACAATCCAGTAGTTGGCAGACTCCGGTTTGGCCTTCAGTACTCTTCAAGAAATTTCAAACTTGGAATAAACGGTCTGTATGGAGTTATGACACTCCCTGAATCGTCTCGAAACTTCTCGCCTCACCAAACCAAATCGTCGAGAATTTCATTGAACAGAAGAATAATTTCCTCCATATTAAGGTATTTCCACGAACAACAGACAAGATCTTTCTCTTTACTTTGATTTCATATACTTTTAGCCTGTTAATTCCTCTATTAATTGCCTTGATAAGCAGACACGACGAGAGACAATGGAGTCCGATAGAATTTCGAGTCTGTATGAGTCTCGCAACTCGCGCGAATAAGGTCAGCGGTAACTTGAAGAGCGCGACCGGAAATAATGATTTGCGCGAAATCGCGCGAACCGGAAATAAAAGGTGCAAAATGATTATCAATTTATCTCAAAAATTAGCTCGGTGACCTATGTTGAAATTTTTCATGCAAATAGCATTCAACTTTATCTAGCATTTTAGGCATTTAAGAAAAAATCTGTAGGGTAGATGTTTTTTAATCCTTAAGAGGCTATTTTTCGAATTATCTCCGTTTCCACACTACAGAATTTTCTAAAATTTTCACAGAAAGTGAATAATATTGCAAACATTGAAAAACGCTTATAAAAAATATAGGTCACCGAGTTAGTTTTAAAGATAAATTTAAAAAAGTGACTTTTTAGGGGTAGGTCTTTAGAGAGGCATGGTTGCCATGGCAACGCACATGACGTCAGAAGTTGTCTCAATTGAAACTTTAACAACCCTGTTGTAAGATAACCTACAATTTGTTTAAGTGACTTACAGCAAAAAAAATTAATCTTGAATTGTTTTGACATGCATATCAGCTGTAAGAAACCCTTTCGAGCCTCCTTAAATGAGCGGTCGCAGAGAAAACCCGGCAACCTATACATTTTCTGAAAGCTTAATATTTTTAGAATTCAATGTAGAGATCAAAATTTAAGAAAAAGAAAACGCGTAATATATATTAAGAGGGAAAGCGAAATCCAAGGCTTCGCCTTAATCACGTTCGTTTCCCCCACGCGAGAATTTGGAGCGACACGGTTGACATCGGAAATGTTTCCTTGTACTTCACCCTCAAAAGAGGTGTCTGCGATTTTTCCATTTTTTCTTCGTTTTTTCCCTACACTCCCCTAAGATTGATACTAAAAGTGTTCACGTATGCTTCCACAAAACAGGCCATAAATTTAAACTTGAGCGAATTTAAAAAAAGCCGACAGCTTTTTGCAAAGGACGTATCTTAAAACATTCGTGCCGATTTGCAGCCTAATCGGTCAGAGAATGCGGGAAAACGAGCTTAAAATGTTCACCCTTCACCGAGATTTTATTTTATAGAGAAAAAGACGGAAAACCATTTCCCTGCTTGATACTAATACACCTGGGTGTTACGAATCTCGTCATGGTGAAAGAGTAAATGACTCTCTTCTAGCTTCTCGCCATCCAGTTCCTTTAACAATTTTTCCTGATTAAAATATGAGCCGCAATCGATTGAATCGAGACTGTGTGCACGGTCATCGCTGAAGGGTGTTCTGTCGCTCCTTCGCCGTTTGGGCTCCTTTGCAGATGTAAATGGACACCGCGACTTTTTCTTGCACTTTCGCGAGGACATCACGACAATAAACACAGTAGAGCGCTAAGATAATTTTTCTCGAAAAAGTAATGATACCGAAGGCGATTAGAAGGAAGGCTTGGGTGCACGCTTCTTTTATTGCGATGAAATGCACGGCCACGAGTTCATATAACACGCGACTTGTGGTGAATATTAGTCTTTAGTATATACCACACAAGTGAATAGCGCTTTTCGCGCGCTCTGATTGGTTAACTCGAAGGTGATTAGCAGGTACTATTCACCTCCGAGCAGCCAGCGCGCGAGATTTTACAGAACTGTTGACAGAAACTTGTCAGCGCATAATTAGCCATAACAGCATCACAAAAATAGTTTTTCGTAATTCTTTTAAAAAGTAAAACAGCTTTTCTTCCCTTTCTTTTTGCAAAATGTTCATTCTAGTCTAACTGATTCGATCATGAAGAATCTGGTATTTTCAATTTCGGGACAAAAGCCGGGTATCCTTGTACCTTAAAAACAGCAAGATTCCCTTCGACGTCAACTGAAGGTCCTATTTTCTTATCAACTTGCTTTCATGGAGGGCTGTTTTTAGAGTCTTTCAGTTCACAATATTTACGTGGAAGCATGAAGATGAAAACCGTTTAGACAACAGCCTTACTTCGCTAACAACGATTCTAAACAACTTTGATTCCACTGACTGTTTGTAACGGGTTGATCATCACATCAGGATAAAAAATACCTCAACAAAACAACAGTATTTGTATTTGATTCGGCTCAAATGACTTACCCGAGTAAGGATTCCAAAGCAGTTCCCTTTACCAATTGAGCTCCTAAGCACACGCAAACGTTTTATCGGAAGCAAAATAAGCCTTCAGCAGAGTTCGTGCTCTAAGAGTTACATCTGGCGATAATCACCCAAGGAAAACTGACTGATGCCTTAATATATACTTTTACCACATGAGCCACATGTCAACATATTGCAATTGTAATTTGTGGAATACAGTCCCCATGTCGACTTAATCTAAATTCAGTTCCAGAATGGCACATAGCGGGGCCAAATTATCGCTAACTTTTTATTTTCACCGTCATAATTTAACAAACTTCCCGTTATTTAACCGCATTGCCTGTATATTGACTTGTCTGTACATAAAACAAAATCCTAGCCACTGTTAAAATAACACGCCTGGTTTTACCAGCACAAGCAAACTCCAAAACGAAAGTCGAGTGCGCCTGTTCAATTGAATAGTTCTGATGGTCATCGGTTTCCAAAACGTTCGGTGTTTTAAAATGAACTAATTACATTTATGTAGACGTCCGCACACGCATGTTTCAACTACGAGGTAGTTAAGTTGGTCAACAGTTGATTCTGGTTGACTTAAGGTAATTCGTCACAATAGGCGAGTTTCTAATTGTGGAAAAAGAAAGAACCACATTGAAGTTCAGGGGAAAATTATTCCCCTGAACCTCGACTTGGTTCTTTTGTTCTTCCACAATTCAAAACTAGGCTATTGCATGGCGTATCCTTAATGCGCATAATTTATAATTATGGCATCATTTGGCGCGCTCTCGTGCGCGCGCACATTAGAAACGTAGCGTATTTGCCTAGACATTAGGTTTTGTCAGCCAAAATATTTCCTTTGTTGTCGTGTTGCAAAGAAACGAGCACGGTAACCACCATTTTATTGGTGTTATTTACTGGTAGTAAGCACACGAAAAACATATTTTAAGGAGAAACTAAGTTTAATAGTAGAAGTTGGATTATTTACACATAAATGACTATTATTGCCCAGACACACATAGGCAATTAGGCTCTAGGTTTCACTACTATTCATAGTGTTTGGTACATAATTATATTTTTTTTCGGTTGTTTAAGTTTCGAATATTTCTCGCTCAACTCCGTCAAAACACTCAGAATAACAGGCATGTAGGGCGAAAACCAGCACGGTGACCCCGTCTTTTTATTGCGTTTTTCCTATGTTATGTCCTATGCATGGATATCAATTCCGTGAAGTTTGAAAAAAATCTTAATGGTACATTCTTTTCGAGGGAATTACCTTAAAAGATATTAAAAAGTTTTATCAACGTTGTCTTCTATGCTATCGATTTATAAAAAGCATTATTCCTGATCTCTTTTTTGTCGGTGTGCACTCTCCAACGTTGCGTGACATCCGCTAGTGCCATAACCGATTCTAATAAAATTCCTTTATTGGTTTTCCTTGTTTTTAATTGATGCGGTATGTTTTCATCTTAAATTTCCCTGCACAAAAGATATAGAAGCGGGCATAAAATTGTACTTAGCAGTCTATAAAAAGGGCGATGCCTCCTCACAAACTAGAAACGTCTGTGCTTGAGTGTTTTTAAGGTGGTCCAGTTTCCTTATTCTGAATTCATTGTAAAGAAGGAAGATGGCCGATTGCCCATGAAACTTCCGTTTCAGCTGTTTTAAGGTCTGTGTTTAAGTTTTGACCCAAATTGATCCGAGTTATAGCCCTACATGTTTTATTTTAATTAACCGTGCAAAAAAGATAGAAGCGAACGTAACCTTAATTTTGTATAGCAGACTATAAAAAGGCGATTCGCTTTCACTAAGGGCTAACGCTCGAAACGTTGGTACTTGAATCTCTTTGCTGTGGTCAAGTTACCACATCAACTGTTGATAATAAAGAATTCGTTATAAAGAAGGCCGATGGCCGATTCTCCATAAAGCTTCCATTGCAGCTGTTTCAAGATCCCCATTTAAATTTTGACCCAAATTGATCAAAGTAAGTGGCATAAGTACACACCTCTTTAATCAATTCTGTCCCGAATTTCAACTGAAATGTGTCGATTATAACCGCATAAATGATCTAAACATTAGCTAGTGTCCTGTGGTGGAGTAGCTCTATGTTGAACTTTATCAGCTGTTTTAACTTTTTCTTGTCGGTCAAATGACCTTTTTTTGGTTACAACTAAGCCAAGAGGTATGGAAAATTTCTCTCTTTTTAGAATCCAACTTTAACAAGGTCAACTATCCCAGGGAGGCTAAGTTAAAGTAGACAGAAGCTGATATTACGAACAAACAAAGACCGACTACAAACACGGTTTCTTTTAATAAAAAAAGAAAAAGAAATAAAATGATAATAATGCCATTTGTTGTATGGTTGCAATCATTGGCATATATTAGTTTCTGAATATAATTATTAAGCAAATTGAAGGGCGGAAAGTAATACATAAAATATGAGCGGGAGACCTTTATGGGCAGTTAAAACGGCGAGCCGCAGGCGAGCCGTTTTAAAGCCCATAAAGGTCTCATGCGAATATTTTATGTTACTTGTGAAATGAAACAATAGATTGTGTTTGTCGTGTTTGTAATGTTAATCAGTAGAGATCTGTATGAAAGTTAATGCATACTAATTTGCGGAGCAGGACACTTTTTTGAAAGTTAATGATTTTTATTGGGGTTTAGAGAGGTATACATGTGACTCAAATACTACCCGTAGATTGGTCGTTAGTCTTATGAATTATTAATGAATTTTACAAGTTCATTTACACTGACCGGTTTTACCTGGTGTTGGACCATATTTATTGACCAATCGGATTGGATGACGGGACTAATTTTACAATTATTTTCCATAGAAAACACCACACATCGCAAAGCGACGTCCTGTTTTCCTATGCTTCCTATCTATAATTTTAGAAGAAGCTACTTCTTCATCTTTAGCCGATAAGACCATCAACAAAAGCTCTTTTTTTTGTCTTTTAATTATGTTTACGCCAACTGTGTACGTGAAATAGGTATGAAATAGGGTATGAAATTTTTGCTCAGGTCTGAAATAGGGTAAGGAAAATCGCAGATTTTGGTCTGAAATAGGGTAAGGGTTTCAGGAAGCGGACCGCACACCCCCACCCAATTTTTCTGTGAGTACTCCCCTGCCGGGCTTTCACTTGAAAAATCAGTTTTAAAAAACTATTTTCGGTCTACAAAGCCCGTGTCAAACGCCGTACTTTACATGAGCCGTACTATACAGTCAATTCGTCTATGTTAGCAGACGAATCTTGTTACCGGAAGTCGATTCGCGAGAGTCTTAGACAGAATACCGTTGAAAGGCAACGGGGAGGGTGGAATACGTTGTCGATTCGACTCGATTCTATCGATTCGTCGGTGTTGGCAGTCGAATCGTCTCACCGCAAGTCGATTCGCGAGAATCTTAGACTCAATACCGCTGCAAGGCAACAGGGAGGGTGGAATACGTTGTCGATTCGACTCAATTCGATGGAATCGATCGATTTGTCTGTATGGCAGACGAATCGTCTCACCGGAAGTCGATTCGCGAGAATCTTAGACACAATACCGCTGCAAGGCAACAGGGAGGGTAAAATACGTTGTCGATTCCGATTCTTCTGTGTTAGTTGTCGAATCGTCTCACCAGAAGTCGATTCCCCAGAGTATAGACACAATAGCTCTGCAAGGCAACAGGGAGGGTGGAATACGTTGTCGATTCGTCTCCAATCGATCGATTCGTCTGTGTGGCAGTCGTATCGTTACACTTGGGCATTTCCCGAGGTAAACGTTTACTGACTAAAGGGGATTAGTTTCTAAAGAAACTGTGGTGCTGCGTCGGTGGGGGAGTGAAACACGAAAAGTTGGTTTATCAACGGAGTTGATAATGTAAATTGACCACCGTACAGGGAATCGATAAGCTGTGGCGCTGAGCAACGTTTGAAGTGTTGTTTAGCAGCTATATATGTTTAGATTATGTTATGCGGTTGCCAGATTCCGGTTTGCTAAAGCCTGCCGCACACGTGAGCAAACAGCAGACCAAAATGCCTCGCGAGGCAGTTAGCACAGCCGTTTCCTCTTGTGTGCGGGGAGGTTTTCGTGAGATTTTCGCTGATCTCACGGCCTCGCGAGGCGAATTTTTCAGCAAAATTTCACCGCACACAAGAGAAACGGCTGAGCCATCTGCCTCGAGAGGCATTTTGGTCGGCTGTTTCCTCACGTGTGCGGCGGGCTTAATGTTTTGAGCGGACTTTTATTACCTGGGGATTTCTTTGTGCGCAATAACCCAGTCAAACGTGTCCGACGATATAACTCTAACATAAATCTTAACTTCTCAGCCGTAAAATTCCCTACTGACAACCCAACCGTCTCGTCCCAGTCTGATGTATTTGACCCTATTTTGCAAGCAATCAGTGTTTTCTGTATCTCCACCGGGGATACACATATCACTAGTGATATGTGTATGGGGATACACATATTACGGGGTTACACATATCACGGGGATACACATATCACTGACTCCACTGTAAGAATGATTCAGGAGATTGGATGCAGTCCCACGATTAACATGTTAACATCAAAGTCATCTATAACAAGAATGTTACATCCAGGACAGTAACAAAGATCAAAGATCATAAAATAAACACTTGTTATCTTCAAACTTCCGGAAACAAATAAGACAAACTCTCGGCTTCACCAAGAAACTCCTGGTTGGCCTGCGTAGCAGGCGGATAAAAGGGTGGAAGGGGAGCTGGTGAATCGGGAGAAAAACGTGTTGGAGTAGGACTGGAGGAGGAAAGGGAGCGCCTGCAATAAGAACCCCTATTGATTCTACGGTCGCTGGCGGCCGCAAAATTCCGATTGGTCAATCAGACAATAGAGTGGCCTCGTGCGGTAGCATCAAAGATGCCGACCGAAGTGGATGTATTATCGAAAGCTTTAGTGGATTTAAACGTCGTCGCCACTCGCGACTTTACTTTAAAACCCGAACAAGAGATAGCAGTGAGAGCTCTACTCGATGGAAAAGATGTGTTAGCGGTTTTGCCGACAGGATATGGCAAAAGCATGATATAGCAAATGTTTGTCCGCGCCATGGACTATCAAATGAATGGCAAAGCAACGATTCTTGTCATTTCTCCGTTGGTTAGCATCCTTAAAGATCAAATACAAGACATGAAGTCAATTGGGTATTCAGCCGTCGATATCAGCGAGTTACCAGCGTCTGAAATTCGTCATTGTAAGTTCAAAGTTATGTTTGCGAGTGCTGAGAAAGTCGAGGAGAAGACCTTCCGACAAATCCTAATCGAGCAAAGTTCACCGCTCCATCAGAGCATTTGTGCTGTTGTGGTTGACGAATCTCACACAGTCGAAACATGGACGGGCAAAAGCACACTTTATGGTTTCAGTTATTTGGTAGAATTCCAACGAAGTAGAGGTTGATGACAAACAAAAATTACGTATAAAAAACACTACACAACAGCGTTGATCGACTCAGTTTGGTTTATATTTTTTTCAAGTAATATAGACATACTATTTACATACAATTTAACTCGAAAAGAAAAAATTGTCGCACTGTCAAAAGTTTTCCGAACGATTAATTCTCCGTTTGGATTTAGGATAGGTACCTTGAGCTGGGCGCTTCATTTTCCCTCGATATCTTCAATGTTACAAAAGTTAGACAGAACGTCGGCATCTTGTTCAGCAGCAGTAGAATATCGTTGATCGATTCTGTGTTCGGAGAATCACTCCTGGAAAAGTTCTCGAAAACAAGGCCTTTCTAGAACTAGCCCGTTTCCAATCTAAACAGTCTGAACGGCGTTCTCTTCGCTGCCGCCGAGTTGTTATTTTGCGTGGCTTCTTTCCGGCGTAAGGCCCGTTTCAAACGTCGTGCTACTGCCGTGTCGAACTCAATTAATCGAATTAAATTCGACTCAAGCACGACGTTTGAAACCAAGTCGTGCTACTGCCGTGTCGAACTCAATTCATAAATTAACAATTTGGATTTGCTTCGTACAATGGCTGCTCAGTGTTTTGATTACGGCACCCGACGACTCTGAGTAAGAGATTGGGCAACAGCTTTTTATCCGACAGAATTAAATTCGACGTCTAAAACGAAGTCGTGCTGGAGTCGTGCGACAGTCGAGCCAGCTTAGCACGGCAGTAGCACGACGTTTGAAACAGGCCTAACAGTCGTAGGAAGCTGTCGTTTGCTTCGATCTTCGCAGCCCGCTTCCCCGTTTAAATGTTCATCAGCTTTTGCAGATACAGCTTTCTCAATAAAACTGTAGAGTTCGGCTGTATTCCGAATTTTGCGGCCACAAGGTCTACAGACCCGTTCAGATAAATTTTGGTCTCGCGATAAAGGAAGCCCAATCGACCCGCAACACTCAGCTAAAATAAGCCCCGCACTTTCTTGCCAGTCCCGAAGGCGAAAATAAATTTTCGAAGGATACTTTTGCTCCATCAGAGGTAAAACTCGCTCCACAAAATCTGCAGTTGTTATTTTGAATGTGTATTTTGGGTTTTCTTCCTCGTTTACTAGGCTTTGTTGGAGTTGGCATCCCTGTGAGGATTTACTCTGGCGTGGCGAGCACGCTGCTACGAAAAATATTATTTTCACGTCTTTGCGATAAATTCCCGCGTGTAATCAGTCATGCGGAAAAGCGCGCGCCTAATTTTGATTCGACGTGGAAATGACAGTCGAGTTAATCCAATTATGCAAATGAAGTGGGCACCAGCCCCCCTCCCACCCTTTTATGCGCCTGCTACGCAGGCTAACTCTTGGTCACCGTCAAGCTTCTTCCGTGGCACCAACGACTTCTTCCTTTACACTACACACATACCGCTTAACAACCGACGTAAAGCCGGATAATTTCATAACAAAATGAAGGACAGGAAAAAAACTAAAAATAAAAAAAAAAATAATAATAATAATAAACGCATGCGATCATGAAAAAGACCGGCCATAGCTCTTAAAGTGAACTGTGACTTAAAACAAAAACATAGAAACGAGGTCGATTCAGAAATCGAGCGTTGCGCGACGACCCTAATACCATTCACAAACAAACATTCGACTCAACCGAATGAACCCCCCAAATTTGCTTTATATCTTCTTGCGACGAGCACGCATATCACCCTGTAAGAACGAAAAGCGTTTATGTTGTGTTTCCCCGCGTTTACTTCGAAGTTCTCGGAATGACATTAGCCACAATCTTCACTCTCGCGCACACGCTTTAAGAACGAGGAAGGTTATATTATATTATATTATATTACATTACATTACATTACATTACATTACATTATATTATATTATATTATATTATATTATATTATATTATATTATATTATATTATATTAGCTTTTCTATCGAACAACGATCGTTTTCTGACACATATCCTCTGTCGCGCGCACACGCTTTTTTAAAAGAACGAGGAAGGTGCATGTGGTATTTTCTCAGTTTACTTCAAGTCTTCTCGCGGATATTAGCTTTTCTATCAAACAACGATCGTTATCTGTGACACATATCCTCTGTCGCGCGCACACGCTTTTTTAAAAGAACGAGGAAGGTGCATGTGGTATTTTCTTAGTTTACTTCAAGTCTTCTCGCGGATATTAGCTTTTCTATCAAACAACGATCGTTATCTGTGACACATATCCTCTGTCGCGCGCACACGCTTTAAGAACGAGGAAGGTGCATGTGGTATTTTCTCAGTTTATTCAAGTCTTCTCGCGGATATTAGCTTTTCTATCGAACAACGATCGTTATCTGTGACACGTATCCTCTGTCACGCGCACACGCTTTGAGAACGAGGTATGTTCATGTGGTATTCTCTCACGTTTACTTCGAGGAATGACTCAGCCTCAATCTTCACTCTCACTACACGCTTTAAGAACGAGGAAGGTGCATGTGCATTATTTCATGTCATTATCTCACGATGCCAAGTAATTTGTTTTTACTTTGCAATTTATTTCTTTCACTTTCGTGCACACGCTTTATGAACGAGGAAGGTGCATTCATTTATCATTATCTCATGTAATTATCTCACAATGCGAAGTAATTTGTTTTTACTTTGCAATTTACTTCGAGGAATGACTCAGCCAAAATCACTCTCGCGCACACGCTTTAAGAACGAGGAAGGTGTATGTGCATTCGTTCATCATTATTGTTTCATGTCATTATCACATGTTGCCATGTAATTTGTTTTTACTTTGCAATTTGTAATTTGTTTTTGCGTATTACTCGTTACTCCGATCCGCGACCTGATTTCCGGTGAGTCGAATCGACTTTCCTGTGGACGATTCGATCGACTCGAGTCGAATCGATCGATTCGTCAACGTTTGGCAGCACCTTTGTGCTCAACATCGTTCCCAGGGTCCTCTCCTTCCCGTCCCCCTGGGGACGAAGTTTTTTGCGCTTATAGGGGGATCTTTGCTTACGTCATTGTTTACATTTTTTGCTCATTTGCATACAGCTTTGCTTACAGCAGGAAGCATGTTAGATGTTATTTGACTCCACGCAGGTAAAGAGCTAGTGAAATTAAATACATTGTGAAATTTTTAGCTCTTTAGGTGTAGTATTCAAGGAGATATTGTCTTCCAAAAACTGCGAAATTTCTGGGTGGCAAAAGTACTAATGAGCTCATACATTCTTTGTAAAATTTTGTGTCCCGCGTTGCACAAAAAGCATTCAATACATGAAGCTCATATTCATTGGCAGAGTTATTCATACTATGACCTTTCAATATTCAGAACTGATTTATTTGTAGCTCCATCAGAAACTGAATTGCTCATGCTAATGAGGCAAATATTGTAAACAAAGATCCCCCTATATTCACAACGGTTTTAACCCGCGATCTGAATCGTCTGTGCTTGCTGACGATTCGACTCGATTCGGGTGTATTGGACATGGATGGGCGAGTTTCAAATTTTAAAAAATAAGACTTTTTGAAAGATAACGTTGAGATTGGCCGTTTACCCAAGTTTGATGCTTTTAGGTTGAACATAGGCGAAGTTATGGACTTTAAAATATAGTTCAAATAAACTCGTGAGTGATGAACAAACGACTGTGAATATATATATATATGAAAATCATATATTTGAACTGCGGATTAACGAATGAACATGTGAGTGACCATCGCAGTTAATATGGTTTAGTTCGTTCATACAAATGCCGCTATACGAAAAAATTGTGATTCAACTTAACAAACATTTTTTCCTTTGGCAGGTTATTATTTTGTCGTTTGGCTCATGTTGGCAGAATTCAGTTGCTCAACAAAGTATCTTCACAACGAGAGCATGGAATACCAAGTTATGTCTGATGAAGTCACATACGAGGTAGGAGACATGGGAAATAATGGGTACTACATGGGAACTACAAATGCTAAGGTAGCCACGTCTGTTTACATTTTTGGTAGGCAAGAAGATGACATAGCTTAAAACGGAGCGCAATCCAAATAGTTTAGTTAGCATTCAAGGTTTATATATTGGCGAAAGAAATCTCGGTGTTTGAAGCAGTAAAAGGAAACTTAACATTTAGTTGTACCTAACCATTCTCAGGACGTACCAAATAAACCCGGAAAATAGTATAACGCCAACATTTTAAACACGCTTGAGAAGAAATTAGTCGGAAAATATACATGGTAACCTCAATTGATTTGGCGTCATATCATATGACGCCAAATCAATTGAGGTTAGGATCAGTGATCGTCATGAAATTCATCTTTGCATATTATACGAACCTAACAGTTCTTCTCAAGCCTCGGACTTGAAAAACTGCTCTCTTATCACAACAGATAATATGGGCGCCCAAATTCTGTGTACATTTTCTTCCCATACCGAGGTTGTTGTTTCTGACTTACTAAATGTTTCAATTTCATCTTAGACTACTTATGCTCTGAAGAACACCCCGGGATTCCTGTCAGCAGAACTACAACGGTTCGGGTATGTTTCTTTGTTTTTGATTTATAAAGGAAGCTTTAGTTCGTCCAGTTTGTCGGTATTGCTTTGTCTTCAGTCAAAATGAATCCAAAGCTCACTTCTCTTGAAGAGGACTTGCTATATAACCTTCCGTTTCGGAAGGGCTTGATTAAGAACAGCACCATGAATATGACGTAGCTGATGATGATTTTGATGATGATGATGACGATGAAAGTAACGATCCCAAATGTCGTCTGTGCATCTATCTTTTAAAATTAAACTACTTTCATCTTTGACTTGAAATCGTATACACCGTCGAGATTTGTTTTGTATTTGTCACAATTTTCATAGATTATTCTCCTGGCAATCAGGAACTTTCAAGTTGGATGGAATCGGTTCTTTTCTGGCTCACTCGATTCATAGAGGGAATGTGGTTAATATCAGTCTTTCTGCCTGCCCTGTCGTAAACTTCATATTTCCTAACTAGTTTTTGTCCTCAATATTGTCTACAAGGGCATTTTAACTTCACCCTAAACTCAAATTTCCGTCCACTCTCTTCGTATGCAAGTTTTTAGAACTAAAATAGGCGAGTACACTCTTCAGGTCCCGTTAATGTACTAACTTGGGTAATATTTTCTGCAGTCCACAGACTAACGAAGACGGCACTGAAACCAAATTGGCTGCAGAACTGAAGATTTACTGCATCGAAGCAAGTGTTCACGACATCACTGCTGCTTTTACAAATTACTTACAAATCAGCGGGGGCTTATTCGACCCACATTACATCAAACTGCAATATTCTTGTGAGTAGTGAGGCGTTTTTCAGCTTTCTAGACATAGTGATTTATCCAGTACACGCGTTAGATGGCGTCCGTAGTACTGTTATAATATATATATTTAGCCAAGCCTAAAAGCGGAGCTCCAAAAGCATTCTTTTTCTACTGGCATTTACATATAGTCTGCTTGTCATATCACCCATCTGACCTCACTCAAGCTACAGACCCAATGCTGTAGAAAATAGTATGGAAAGGTGATCTGAGCCAGTGGCACAGTGGATTTGGACCCCACGTGGATTTGCACCCTCCAGTCCAGATCTGCTTGTGGATCAGATTTGGACCCCCTAGTCCAGAACTGCTAGCAGATATGAATCCCCTTTTACGAATTTGGACCCCCACCCCTCCTAAAAACAAGCGTTCTATTGAGTAAGGTAATAAAAATTCCTTTCCAAACTGAGTTTGGAGATGTTAAAAAAGCAAAATAAAAATATTGAGGTAGGTTTTTTTAAAAATAATCTTTAATACCTTGTGTAAAAAAGAACCTGCAAAGCTAGTTTTCATCTATAAATTTTTAAAACAAAACATTTCTTAACATCTTAGAGCAATACCTAAGGACAGGTCTGTTTCCCCGTTCAACTGTAGGCAACTTAGTTACATACTTAGCTACTTAGGTATGGTTTAGAGCCACTAGAAATTGGTGGAGAAGCCTGGTGATTGCTCCTTGGAATCAGTATCACATCAGATATATAGTGATTCAGATCATCACTTCATAATGAATGCAATTTCAATTATCCACAGCCTCCCATGAGACAGTCAGAAATCGGAAATTGTGTATCCTCTGGATATATGTATGCCTCACAAAAATTATGAAAGAAAGATACGTGGAAATCAATAAAAATATTTAGATGCCATGAATTAAGACCAAGATATTTATTTTGATCAATTACTTCTTGACGTTACTATCACAAAAATAACTGCTTGCTAACATTAAGCTCATCACTCAATGCACCTACAGTGTTTTCAAAAAGAAATGCAGCTGCTCTTAGCTTCTGGCCAGTTAAGTGCAAGACCAAACAACTTGATAATAATATATTGGGCATTTGGTTGATACCACTATCAAGGTGATTCATCAAAGCAAAAGTGCTGGAAATCCGTTAGCCATCTTAATTTGATCTTAACATACTTCATCAAACATCAGAGATGCCATTAAACATTAATGCCAAATGTCATCCAAACATCCCACAAGATTGGTGTGACCAGCTACTAATAAAATTAATTGAAAGACTGTATGCAAGAGGAGGAAGTCCAAAGGATGTGAACATTGATGAGAAAGAGCTTACTTTAAGTTTAATTTTAAGTTTTAAGTTTAATAATACTTTGTCATGTGAATACAACTAAGTTGATACAAAACAAAAAAGTGCATGACTGGAGAATAATTGGGAGAAACTAAATTCCCATACAAAGAATATTATCTAATATTACACATTCTAAAAACTAAGAGGTGAAATTTAAACGTGGCCCAAAGCTAACCTAATCAAATTAAATCAAATACTTGTCTCTTACAAGTCACCCCTGATTTGAGATTGAGACTAAAAATCATGAAGTAATCCAAAGCAAACCTAATTAAATTACATACTTGTCACTCACAAGCTACATCTGATTTAAAATTGACACCAATAATGTAATAGATAGGACTTAAAACTGCTTAAAGAAGGTGCATGCATGATGTTCGATGGAACACCATTCCAGTCTGTTATGTAGCGATTAAAAAAAGAAAAGCTGAAGGCCATATATATATTTAGCCATGCCAAGCCTAGAATCGGAGCTGCACACTCTCACCGAGCAACTTCGCAAGAGTTTATTTGGGCCAGTTTAATTTGTGTCCAAAACAATTGAGCAGCAGCAGGGAAAAACGAAGAGTTTTCGATAGTAAACGTTTGCAAAAAAGAAAAAAAAAAAGACAGACATTCTTGAGTCTAACTACTTTGAGATGAAAGCGTAAAGGGATTCAAAGCGGATCAAAAAAACAAAACAAAACAAAACAAAAACACTGCAAGCGAACAAAGTACGATGCCGGCGAGTGTTTGCTCGAAGAAGGAGAAGGTGGAGAAATTAAACAAGACTAGCTAGTAATTAAAATAGCTTGTAATGATAAAGCTAGGAAAATCGGTATTTATTTTGACATAAATGCCCCTAGAAAAAAAAATAAAGGGTACAAACTCTTCGTTTACAGCAGTCAACAGGAATTGACCGCGGTTCAGAAACAATATAACAACAAACATAAGACTTATTACAAGAAAACAAAGCACAATATGAATAATATTTCTTCGAAGATTCTTGGAGAAGGTGCAGAAATCTTGTATTAAGCTAGAAAATTTCCTTAACAGATTTGACATAAATATCCGTAGAAAAGACAAAAAAGAGGTCCGTACCTGATCGTTTAGAGCAGTCAACAGGAATCACTGAGACAGCAATCACTCGGAATGCGACAGAGCTGAATAATAGAGCCATTTCCCACAAAATCTTTCCTTGGCTTACACAAAACACTTAAGTGCTTTGATGGTTTTACTGTTACTTCCCATGTCTTCCGAAGAACCTTCTTCAATTAATGATTCTCAGTGGCAAAACATCATCCAGATAACGAAGAAAGCGCTTGCCAAACCAAACGAGCATTTCTCTCGCAGACCCGTCCACTTTAAAATTTATCAAAACCAGCCAGCCAGTCAACCCATTTCGCTGTTTTTAACATCCAAACGCTGATTCTTACCGGTTCAAACAAACGACATGTTTAAAGACGGCGAAACTTAATTGTTGTTTACAGGCTGCTTTCGACGAAGATCTCTTAAAGACTTGACGAAGTGAAGCGCGCTGGGTTTTGACTGTTTTGGCAGCATTTTGACAACTTAATGTCAGATTTTGAGAAGTGCACATGCACATGCATTTGATCGGATTTTTTATTTTTACTCGAGCTCGAGTCTCCCCCTTTAATGCTTAATTTTACGAGGACTCATTGCGATTACGTGTTGATAAGATAAGGGCAAAAGTTTCTTAACGCTACTGTGAGGAACCAAGGTCGAAAAACAGTCAGCCAAGCCGAGTAAAAACACTCGTTCGCTTGCAAAGAAAACAACGTAACAAAACAAACAAACAATTCAACTACTTCTTTGCGTCCAAAACGAGTACAGATTATTGTTATTTATATCCATTCGAGAGAAAAATACAAGTTTCATTCCTGAACAAAAGTAACAACGATTAAACCAAATGTTAAGCTTCTATTTATTTATTTTACCTCACTGTCCTGTGTTGTAGAGGTTTCTACCACTTGAAAATGCGTAAGCTTCAGTAAAGTAAAAACAAGCATCCGCAAAAATAGCAAACGGTTTGTCCAAAGAAAGAGCTTCTTCCACAGAGTTTGAGCTACTCATTCCTCCCATTAATACCGGTGAACTGTTAAGTGACTTTTCTTGGTGAGATGTAAGATGCCGCGGTGAAGTGAAAGCCCTTGAAGCGTTGAATTATACTGTTTTCAACCGCACAATCTTTGAAGCTTTTCCTGAGAAAAATCTTCCATCCTTCCTTTCATCACTTGAAAATTCACCTTCCGGAGTATCTTTTGACAAGTTCTTGATCTTTATGCTTTTTACGCGAAAGACAAACTTCGATCGAAGAAGATGAAGTTGTTTTGCTCAAAATAAAGAAACCAACTGAATGTGAAATTACCAGCCGCAGAAAGCGCGCGAAAAATTTTAACGGCCTCGATTTGGTTTGGGTGTCCCACACTTGGCTTGAGCCTGCGATCCAATCGAAAGCAAGTACCTGGTCAGCGGTCAACTTCAAAAAAACAGCTGACCTCGATGAGGTCTTAACTTGAGCCCGCGATATGGTCACGTTACACTGGTCAGCGGATACCTTGTTTTGACAGGTGTCAATTGGCTATAAGATGGATGTCCAGTATCAAAGATGTACGCTGTAAAGTAGCTGGTCAGCTGGGCCAGGTGGAGTATGGCCGCCACCTGCTGATTTCTACCGGAAGTTGCGGGGCATGCTGGGTTAAAAATTAGGGGGAACTAGCTCCAGTCTCCATAGTAAAAAACACGCGCGGGGAAAACGGCGTTGGTCTGTTTATTGTTCGCTTGGTCGTCCCTAACGGACAAATAACCTTTTTTCTTGTACTGTAGCTTGAACGGTGGGTTTAAATAAGTTTCATTGTTATAACTTTTTAAAGAGTAAAGCACGTATACTACTTCTCAGCTTGAAGATAAATCGTTTAAATCACCAGCTTTGACAGAAATTTGTTCGCAGTCCGGAGTCTTTGTTTCTAAATATCTAAGCCGACAGATTTGTTTGTCCAGAGACCGACTGATGAACACAGAAGCCTTATAAAATTATGAAAAGGCGGTTTTTGCTTGAGATAGCTAACTGCAATGTCAAACAAGACGCGCGTGTTGACATTTCCCCGCTATGATTTTCCTAACCCGCGCGACGACTCGCAAACAGTTTCATCACGAATTTTCAGTCAAAACAGCCAGAGAGTTGACTTCAACATCCAACAATTGCACGGCAAATAGCTCAGCAAACTTGAACAGTGTCAAATCAACAGTTCAAAGTCTTAACATAACAAGAGCCGATCCTTAAATTCAAGCAAACCACAACAAAACATCAAAAAGAAAGATCAACCAACCCGGCTTCGAAAAAAATTCGTTATTCTATAAACAGACGTGCTAGGATTGCAAATAGATGACAGAAAATTATTCTGGACACGTACCAAAGAACCCAGAAATTTTACCGGCAAAAAATAACATGAGTCCGGCCGACAGAGTTCGATAGCAAGACTCGACTTGAAAATAACTTTTACCAGCCAAACAAAAGCGTGAATACTTTAATTCATTCCGATAAATATCTCCAGATGGCAGCCAACGGGGGAAAACCACCAGCACAGGCAAGACACCATGAATATTAAAATGTTCGGTGGAAATCATCATCTTTTCACTGAAGCAATCTTCAAACCAGAGTAGTCGTCATGTCCCCGTTACTTGCGTCGGGAAGGAAGGATGACCATGACACACGGCAGGCGAGTTTTATCTTGTCCCGGAGCTTTGAACAGCCATCCGTTGCTATATCAACATAAATAACACGTTTAACTTAATAAATCCGATGTCTTACAAACCGGCCTGGAGTATCGCAAAATTCTCAACAAGCGAAACAAAATAAACGTCGTGCTAAACACGATGAAAACCATTCAAACGCATGTATACCTTTCGTTTCGCGAAACGCTCGCGAATGAATGGACCCCCAAAGCTGTTTGCGAGTCGTGCGCAGATTGGTTAAAATTTGAAGACCTGTCAAACAGAGATCAGCAGGATGTTGGATTATTATGATTATTATTAGGATATTATTAATTATTGGGCGACTCCGTCGTCGTCGTCGTCGTCGTCGTCGTCGTCGTCGTGCGTACGCGCCCACGAGCAATACCGCTAGCCATTTTTACCATGAGAAAAGCAGTTGACGGGTTTCTATAGGTATGGTGCTCCGCTTGACGGCCCTTCGGGCCGTCGGAGCTCCGCTATTATATTGTCCCAACTTAGGTTTGATCGAAGAGAACACGGACACTCTTGATGTAGCTCCCCTACAGTGTAATTCAGTACTCCACTCCAGAAACTATGGGAAGACTGTGATAGGAGTAAGGAATAGTGCGATCTTTGGGTTGACACGAAACTGTGATAAAAAAAGGGTGGTGATGCTCTGTTTTGAGTTGTTTTGGATGAAGCATATTTCAACAAAAGCTACTTCACTGGCCACGAAAACACCGAGAAATCATCCGTCTATGCGCAAACGCTCCAACAATTTCCTTCTCGTGCCAGGCTTCTCATAGTGAATGATATGATGTAGGGCGCGCCGTCGTTATGGAAATATGTTGCACTCGATCGATACGACTGATCATTAGGGAGGGCACCAATTTCAAGAGTTTTTAACATATTGTCTGTTAACGAACCCTAAAGTGTGACTATTGAAGTGAGAGCTTTCAGTGATGTGTTGTTGTTTACGTAACCTACTAAGCAGTAATAATAATAATAATAATAATAATAATAATAATAATAATAATAATAATAATAATAATAATAATAATAGTTAGTTTGTTCTTAAAAACAGAAACCGACGGACTAAGCTTACTGTTCATGGGTAAGGCATTCCATAGCCTAGGGGCTGCGACCGAAAAGGCCCTGTCTCCATAAGTTTTCAGGCGAGTCTTAGGTATTTGTAAAAGATATTTGTCGGTTAACCTTAGATTCCTTGATGGTTCATAACGCACAAGTACAGTAAGTTACTGATATATACAGGAGCTAAGTTATTTAGTGCTTTATAAGTAAGTAACACAACCTTAAATAAAATTAACCCCCTGCTCAGCAGGCAACCAATGTAATTTCTGGAGAATAGGACTGGTACGCTCAGCCCCAGGCAATTGAGCTAGAAGGCGCGCAGCACAATTCTGAATAACTTTTCTGTTGTATGCTTTCAACCTATGGATTCAATAGTTCTATTATAAATATTCAAACCTTTTTCCTTTGACAGTGGACCTTGATTGTCGTCCTCCTGATGTACACATACACCTCAACAAATCGCACACCAGCGCTACAAGGATAACAACAGTTGATATGATGGTTGTCGTTGGAGAGGTCAAACCCCATTGCAACACTTCTTCCTCGATACTTCTCACATGGGAGAGAAATATCATCGAAGATTTAAACGGAGTGTTCACATCTAGCCAAACCATCGCCTCACACAACCTAACGATTGAACCAAAGAGCCTGTCGGTTGGGTTGTACTTCATAAGATTAATCGCTGAGATGACGAAAGAAGAAGGGGCCCGCGGCTACGATTACGGTTTTCTGGAGGTAGTTTTACCTGACCTTGTCGCTAAGATACGTGGTCCCAACAAGGCTGTCAAGGGAACAGGGAACATTGTATTGGATGCAACTGATTCTTATGACCCTAATGATCCCGCCGCCAGGGACGAAGGGATGCTGTTCACTTGGCTTTGCCGAAGAGAGGACGAAGATTTCTCGAACATACAGTCACTTCCGATCGACAGTCCGCTCGGAAGAGAGAAGATGCTCGGAGGGTGCTTTGGATATGGCGTTGGGATGATGAACACAACTGAGCCCATTCTAGAGATTAATATAAACGGCATGGTCTCTCAGAGTACCTATGTGTTTAAAGTGATTATTGAGAAGGAAAACCGAACTTCGACTACTAATCATACATTGACAGTCGAGTCGTCCATCTCATTTTCTATTAGGTGAGGAAGAGGGGACCTATTATGATGGACACAAGTGAATATCAATGTTGGCGGTTATTTCAATCAAATGAAAAGGTGTCAAATTGTTCTTGTCACTGCAAGCCTAAATAGAGGCCTTTCAAGGGGTTGTCTGATACCGCTTTGTCGCTCGTTTACGACATCCGTCTGCCGCTTGTTTCGTTAGGGACAAATGTCGCTATCGCAAAGAAAACAAAGAGGAATGAAAAGTGAATTGTTGCTGTCGCAAACTGTCGCGCGTTTTCTGCCAATTTCTGCCGGTTGTCGGTGTTTTGGGAGAAGATTGTCGCTTGTTTTCGGAGCCATGTCATTTGTCGCTTCTACCCCTTGGAAGGCCTCTAAATAAGCTGACATCTTTGCAGTGTTGGTTTTGGCGTGCCTGAAATAGGAAAACGTTTTAGATCTTAACTTAATCTTAAATATTTATCTTGATTAGTTATTCATATTATAGTCTTTTGCATATTTTAGGTATTACTATTATCTATTATTTTCATGTATTATTATCATATATTTTATACGTATTATCATTGTAAAGCGTTATTGGTTTCTTAGTAGAAATAACGCTATATAAATAAAGATTATTATTATTATTATTATTATTAACGGTTTAGTTTTGGAGTGCGAGAGATTTTTCTCTTGATCTGAGGAGACATGTTGATATGGTATATTCCTATCTAAGAGAAGCTCATTGGCGCAATATAACCGTTATGTTGACTTATTGGCCGGCAGACGATGTTCGCACTTTTTGTCCCTGCACTGGCACTCAGTTTTCGATTTTCGTTGTAGGTATCACCCAGTATCGTAAGTGGGTTGTTTAAGAGTAATTAATTCAGTTTATTTGTAAAAGAAAATACAAAAATAACAACAAAAACTATAAAGAAAATCAACAACAGCAACTTTAAATTAGCTAAACTCACCCACTGATGGTGAATTTGGATACCCTCCCCCCTCCCTCTACTTAGTTTTTTGTACTTTCTCAAATACATGAAAACCTGCTGGCAAAATATAATTTGCTAGAGCTGTCTTTGCTATTCTTCTCAACAGATGTAAAATCAACTGCGGCGACAAAATAACCGGAAATAAACGGATGGTTGTTGAGTCCACGTGCACAGGTCTTTCCTGCCAGGCAGCTCAGCGGTATAACTGGACTCTGTACAGGCTCGATGTCTGGGCTGAGAACGAAACGTGGCTGCAGGTTAAGGACTTGGAAGAAAGGATACTCACCGACTTAGACAGCCCGCGTTTGGTGTTTAAAGGCAGGTTTTAGAGGAAATTAACGTATTTTCTTTACTTTTGCTCATAGGCATCAGATACACCTCGTGATACCTTAACACCATAGAGATTACGTATCTACGACAGAAAAGAGATTTGGAAAAGGGACTCGTATGAAGTTTTTGTTTTGTTAGACAAAAGTCGAGTTCGTGGGTCTTTAGACAAAAAATGTCGAGAGTTGATACCTCTTAAATAATCCAGACAGCAAAGAGTAAACTAATGTTTGACCTGGGAACTAAATCCCCATCATCCTTTCATATTTTCTTTTATACATTTTGCGAAATCAAATGAATATGGATATGTGAGAATCATATATTAAACTGCGGACTACGTCATACGTAATACTTAAAGATGTGAAATATCGTCTTAATATTCGATTCGCAAGGTTTAAGACCCGTTTTTCACACAAGATAGTGAATGGCATAATGCTATACACTGCAATTGGTCCATATTTTCGCATCATAATCACTTGTAATGTCCGAAAAATGGAGAACATAACGAAGAATCAAGGAAGATTGTTAACTGTGGTTTTCTAGTTGCATCCTTGTCTGCTTTGGTTTGGCTTTACTTCGCTCTGTGATTGGTCAACAAAACTCACGCCACTTTCTCAACCAATGAGAAGCAAACCAAAATCAATTGTGAATTTGCTTGCATTTTACCGTGGTTAAAGCTGGTCACATGTAATTGCGATTCGCGTCTGTTTGAGATTGGCCGGAGCAATTTCACTGTTTTTAGTTTTACGGCATTCAGTTGAAAATCGCTCTAATCGTGTAGTAACTATATAATAAGGTCTACTAGTCAGTAGCCTCCCACGCAGACATCTTTGGGGAGGGAACGCGTGACGAGCCCAAAGACGTCTGTATAGGAGGCTAACTAGTCACAAGAAAATTTAGTCTATAGCTTTGACACATATCGTTACAGGCAAACTGAAGGAAAGGGAAAACTCATTACTGGACGATACGTCGTACAAGCTGCGAGTCTCTCTGTACCTGGATGATGACACAGTGGAAGAAAGTGAGATTACTTTCAAAACCAACTCTGCACCCATGATCGTTGACAAGGGTGGCTGCACTGTGACACCTGAGGACGGGTATGCGGTTACCACTGAGTTTCTGATTTCATGTCAGGACTGGTATGACGTAGATATGCCTCTGAAATATGAGTTCAGGTAAGTTTTGAATGTCCCCAACCTAAAATGTTGCGAGTTAAAGTTTCTTCCTAAACGTATAAGGTAAACAATGTATAGGACAGCCCAGTGAGGCCAATGTACAAACTAAATCTTCCAAGATCGTGGGTTTTATGGTGTTATTTACTGATATTTTCAAGTTTCAAGTGTCATATAACGCATAATCTATTTAGTTATTTTAATTATTTTCCAATGCAAAATAAATCATAACTGTCGAACAGTGGATTATCCACTCGCTCAGCAATTTGCAGGTGTATGTACTCTGGTACTTTTGAAGTAAGAAATAAAACGCAAAAGGTTTTTCTAGTCTTCACAGCTTTCATATTTTTGGCTAAAATCCTTTCGAAATAAAGTTAAGTAGTTGCCTGGCATCTATCACAATTGAAAACTAGTCATAGATTATATACAGGTAACGATTATGCGATTATCACGCTGGCGGACGTTCTAGTAAGTTTGATATGCATTTTTGAAGATTAGTTGAGTCATCATTCGCCTTTTTTATTCACCACACAGATATCACACCAGCACTGGTGGTTTTGTCATTCAAAAAGGAAGTTCCACGTCTGCGACGACAAGGCTTCCCCTCGGGAATCCATTGGACGACTACGTGGTTGAGCTGGAGATTCGGATCATTGATTCACTCGGTGCTGCTGCGTTGGATGAACTGGATGTTAAGGTACGTAATCAGTATCAGCTTTCTACCCACGGTAAAAGCAGAATTTCAATCAACATGCTAGAGTTTGATTGATTAGGAGAGAGGCTTGCTTGTTCATTAGTAAACACGATATCTAGATCAAGGAGTTCAGGTGGGTGGTTTGTGAGTCATCTCTCTTGGCATTCTTCTCTATTTGAACGATTAGAGAAAAACGTAAGCAAAAAGAATTACACTAGATTTGTTATGTCAGAAGGGTTTAGGGTTTAGAAAAAAAGTTGGGGACGCATTTAACAGGTCTTTTTTTCTGTAGGTTAAACCATTACCCGCTAAAGATGTAACTGGAACATTGATGTCAATGGCTAGCGGAGAGAAAAGCCCTCTGGGTAATCTTCTCCAGTCAGGTGATGTAGGCAAAGCAGCTCAGATGGCTTATGCGGTACTCTCCATGGTGGATAAGAGCGAAGGTCAAATGGACTCAGGCGACAAGAAATCGGTAATTAACCTCCTTATATTCATTACCAGGGACCTTAAGCAATGTTGAAGAATAAAATGATGATGTCTTACGGCGTTTTCCTTGCCTACCGGAAATCTTTCTATTTTCGGTTAACTGGCACAAAGTTAGTTTGTGGTTTGGAGTCTGGCTCTTAAAACACGTCATTAAATCAACATAGGACTACTGGTAGCCAGGTGTGACGTGCTTAAATCATTGCTTCTTTGCTTAAGGTTGATATTGCCTGAGCACAAAGAAGGTGGCGTCAGGGAACGGAGAAGGGGGCAATTTAGGAACAAAGGGAAATACTCAGAACAAAACCCTATATAATTAAAATTGCACTTCATAATCTGAAATGGGATTGCATTGTTTGATTTTGTTTTGCTTTTCAATAATACAAGATATGCTAATGCTCATGAGCTTTTACTTCCATTTTACTTGTGTCCAACAATTTTGAAGTTTGTAAAACAATGAAGGATTGATTAGTGGAGATTGTTGATCTTTCCCTTCGTGAAGAGGAAACTTGGTCCTATTCTTGCCGCTTCCCCTTTCCGGTTTTAAGGAGCTCAAACGTTTTGAAAAAGATGAGCCTTTCCTTTTGTTTTAAAGCCAGTCTCAGTGTTAAGACCAGCACGTTTTCCTTGAGTTGCAAGGATGAAAGAAAGTTTTGGAACAGACTGTTTTCACTATTTCGCAAGGTCTCGACTGTAAAAGGAATATTAATGAAAAATAAATACAAATAAGAATAATTAAAAGCAAACTAAAGAAATAAAGTGAAAGAATAATAACCATAATAATAGACAACGATCCAAATTTCATTATCGTTTTGCACCATCTCTTTCAAGCACTTTTAATAGTTAGGGTAAGAACTAGTGAGCACGAGCACATTTGATATTTCCAGTTTTAATTAGCTCCAGTTTCAGTATTTTATACCATTATTTCTCCTAAAAAGGACAACTGATACATTACGATCGCCAACATTCTTCCACCTTTTTTGTCAACAACACGATTCCTCATCTCTTCGCAGCCCGTAAATGTATTATCATTGCATTGCTATATGACTCAACATTTATCCCACGTGTGAATGTCCTGAGCATTGCCTTGAATATGGCCATAAAACCGCCATTTCTCTCACGTGGCTGGCTTTTTGCCCAATGTCTTCACTTCTCTTAATAGTGAAGAAACTGCGGTACAATCCAATTTTGTGTTGTTTTCCTTACCTCCCTATTTTCTAGTCTCATACGTTTTAACACTAAACGTGGGATTCAGAGTCTGAGTTTCAACTCCCTCGCAAACTCCTTCAGGTTTATCTTTTGCTCAATTTCTGCGTTACTCAAGGCATGTACACTTTTCCTGGCCATTTGATGTTCACTTTTGCCTTCCTCCCCTTTAGTGCTTGTAATGCGAAAATCCGCCATCATTGCCGGTGTGGCAACGTTTGTTGGGCCCAGCTGTAACCATCATAGCTGAGAATCCAAATCAAATGCTGATAACTAACATATCTCGTTAACCACTATCGTTAATGTTTTTATTAAGTTTTCACTAATACCAAATACCCCACTTACCAGCTACCGCCTTTTTAACTAACAAACCCACAATTAACTTGTGTTCCTTACTAATTTATTTACTTACTAATGTCTATTCTTTTACTAATATAGAGTAATAGCCTACTTAAACAGTCTTTAGTGGTTGTAAACTTTGTTTGCTGTGTCTTAACTTTGACAGCAAGCACATCCGCGTTTCATGGTGTGATTTAATTCGTCGTTCTTGGTCCTTGTCGGGATGATTCCCTTTGTATAGCTGTGCAGTGGATTCTAGTCTTTCGCCCACGATTTCGTAGTCATCTCTAGGGTGTAAGTTCCCACAACTAAAGAGGAAATGGCTTGTAAGGTGCCTCAAATGTTTTCCCAAACGCAAGGAAAAAACAGACTGACATGACAAGAGTACATGCAGGATATTGTACTCAAAAGAGAATATAGCATCCAACAAAGAAGACAAAGAAAGATTGTTTATTTTTCCTAGCCTGCTTAGACGTATTCTGAAGGTGGAACTATTCATCTGCGAGTCACACGTTAGCTGGTTTACAGTATTTTTCTAAGGCTATGATTGGAGAAAAGACCGTGTTTGATTACGTGCACACCTAGTACTCATTATGGACACGTTTCTCTTATTATTACGTGAAACTAAACAACGTGAGCTCATTCTCTTCTTGAAGACTCTTCTTTCTCTTCTTGTATTGTCGTAAGCCCGTACCGACAATTTGAAACTGATGAAAATGTTTGTCTTTTGGAGTGGAAACATTCGCTGATCATGAAAGGTCTGACAGTTTAAAGATGAGTAACACCAATAACGCTTCAAAAAGAAAAAAAGACAACAAGATCATGACCACAACAAGGGGAACAAATACCTGTAGTAAAAGTAGACAAAAGAAAGAGAAGTCGTTTTAAAATTAATACTGAAAAAGTATGATAACAATATTGCACCTTTGCGCACGTGCTACACGAAGAGTCACGATACGTCACTCAGCACTCAGCACCTTCCGAGCACTGTCACGATCAGTAACGAGTAATTATCGTTCATTATCGACCTTATTATACGTGATGAACATGCTTTTGACTCACAGATTGCTGTCGTTAGAAAAATTTTGCGCTCAAAGTTTAATGTCACCAAGCCAACAAGACAACTGTTCGTAACGTAAGTACACGTCACTGCTATCCACATTCTCACGCATGCGCCATTAAGTTTGATTTATTTTGCATTATGTGTGTGTTTATTTGTCAATCTATTCGTTTGTATTTTTCATGTTGTGTTTTTAATAGTCGTGGTGTGAATTTATGGTTTTGTTAAATGATTGGCGTATATATCACGTTTTTTCATGGATTCTGTTGTTTCTGTTTGTTCTTTCTTTCATTTAACTTTGTTTTTGCCACCAATAAAAAGTAATTGCATTAACTGATTATTGAGGTTTTGTTCTGTGTCATTAAATTTGTCGTTTTTTATATATATTGTATTCAAGGCTTTTTGCATCATCATCAACAATAACAACAAGAACCACAGAAGCAACAACAGCAACGACAACAGCACCAATAGCAACCAAAACAACAACAACAACAACAACAATCTCCATGTCAATTGTGAGGGCAATAATAGCCTTTTGACTACAAAAAACATAAGCATTTTTCTCGCAATTGATCGTTGTTGATATCTTTCCCCTTGAAACGTATCTTCATAGCATTGGTAACTATTTTAACTGCTTTTAACCGTTCCCACTATTCGCATTCGTTACCATTCGTCGACTGTTCGCGACATGTAGCTGTTTTAAAATTTTTTCCCAGCCTTCTTGGTTTAAATTGATCACGTGACATAATACTGCTCATTCTTGGGTAATCAATATCAGGCGCTAGACTCCATCCGAGTCTATCGCCTGATATTGATTCCTCGAGCATGAGCGGTATAACGACCGGAGGATTAGATCGAGGTATGCATAGTGTGTAGACACGTTTTTGCTCGCGCTCTGAATTTCTCGCTGTTGTTGACTTCTATGTTTATCTGAAAAGGAAAAACCGTAAATGAAATTAATTCGAGTATTTCTAGTTCGGCATAACTTAGACTCTGTTCAACCTAAACACGCCAGACTTGGTCAAATGGCCAACGTTACGTTATATTTCATGTGATGATGTCATTTTATCGATTAGTTCCCTGTGCAACTTCGAAATGGCCAATCAAAGGATTTTTAAAGGATTTTTAAAGGACTTTTAAAGGATGTCTGAAAAGAACCTGGAAAATAACGAAAACTTGGGGAAGAGATTTCTCAAATTTTGTGCTTCTCGTCAAACGACTGGTTCGCCTGAAGTCTTCATGCATACGCCATAGAGGATGTTCGAGGAACCCGCTGTCGCTTGGGCTGAGTTCAGTACTACGATCAGGACCAGTTAGAATAACATGAGGTTTTGATTAATCTGAGTTTAAGATTGTGATTAACACAGAGTTTGGTTTTATTTCTAGCTGAAAGACACGATCATTGAGCAGATCTCCAGCGTCAGAGTGACGAGTCTTGAACAAGTCACGCAAATGGCGGCAGTAGTTGCCTTAGCCACCGAACAGGAGGACGAAATTTCTCAAAATTCACAGGTAACAATCAATCAAATCATGTGGGCGAGTGAGTAGGTGAGTCAGTGAGGCAGTCAAGTAATGGTCGATCAGTCAATCATTACGGTGTAGACAGTCAGTCGGTCGATCGGTCGGTGGGTCGGTCAGTTATTTAATCGTTTACCACTTTAAATAGGCCTGCTGGTTAGAGCGATTAGTTAATCAAATGGGATTTTGATCCTTATTTGAGAGCGTAGTGGACAATTTGTTTTCTCGTAATCCGTAGGAAAACGCGGTAAATCTCTTGGAGGGTACCGCTGATTTTGTTTCATCTCAATTGAGCTCCGGCGATGCCGATCCCGAGGTTTTGCAAAACGTCGGTGCTAGTCTCCTACACGGTATCTCCAACGTCATGACGGCAGCGTCAACTGGAGCCAAAGCAGAAGACGAGGAGAAGGAATCTGGGAACGAAGAAAGCGAACAGAAAGCCGAAATGGAGAAGGAAAAACCTGACAAAGTAAAGGTAATGTTAATTGTGGATTGTATTTTACACAATTAACACTAAAAAAATATAAGACGCTTCGGAGTAATCCTGACAGCACTTTCTAGACTACGAAAATAACAGTTTCACTTAATTGATCAAGTATATCATACACACGTTCTTATTCTTGCAAGTGATGTGAGGATGCCATCGAAACGTATATTTACATTCATTTTTATCGTGAAATGATTGTTTAAATCCACGTAATCTGACTTTACACATTATCACGAAATTTGCTCGGATTACTTTACGCTCTTGTTTCAGCTTGTGAAATTTACCCCAAGCTGTGATTATCTGGACGTAGTACTACTTTACAAATTTCTCAAATCCTTAACTTCCTCTTTCTGAAGTTAGTGTGATCCCATTCCTTTCTAAGATCGAAATACGAATGTGGGTGTACAGATCAAGCTACTTTACTAGGTACTATTTTTGTCACTTTCAGAGTAAGAAAGTGGCTCAAAAGACCCTCCATTTGATGGACAAGGTAGGAACAAGCCTTCTTGGGACCAAAACTGTTGGTGAGAAGCCCAGTGTGTTCAAAACCAAGTCCCTAGCTATGATGCTGGATAGACAGGTGCCGTCAAAGATTGGCGGGAAAACGTTGGGTGACGGGGACAGAGCCGAGGGCGTTGCCCTACCTTCAGCTGACACACTGTTTGGAGACGAGGCTGGTAACCTTCCTTCCGTTGATTCTCAGGTAAGGGCGCCCTGTCATGGGCGCATTCATCCTGTGCCTCAACAGAATACGTAAATACACTGAGAGAAAGCAAGATATCTCTTGAAAGGGGAGGGGCTAGTGATCTGTTACGTAGATCGCTATTGTTCGTTTCACTGTTGAGCGAAACGTCCTTATTGACAGCTTTTTGTTAAGCTACTGACACTTGGAGTTTAGTATTTAGATCGGTTTTGAGGTTGGAAAGCCATTCGAGTCCTTGGAGTGCTGTTTGAAATGATTATCACCCAGTCGCTACACATGTTTTATGCTGCATGTTTTGATCCTTTTGTAGATGCTAGCGTTTACCGACAACCCTTACACATGGGACACAAGTTCCAAAGGCATCAAGTCTTCAGTGATCGACTTTTCCTTGAAAGCCGCAAACGGAAGCGCAATTGAAGTTTCAGGACTTGCCAAACCTGTTGAACTGTTTTTACCTCAAAAGAAAGAAAACAAAGACAAAGCCAATTCAACAACGCCCGTTTTTTTTGCTAAACCAAGCGATGGATCTAACAACTTCAGGTTGGTATGCTCGAATAGAGCGGTTTTCAATTGAGTGTCCTAAAACCAAAACCAAAAGAATTACTCTGACCAATCACAACAGACCCAGACAAAACAATGAGCCAATCAGAATACGAAGCAATTGCATGTAATTGGTACCCAGCTCGGAAAAATGCGAGGGAGCAAGTCACGGCTTGCTTCTCATTGGTTGAGGAAGTGAAGCGAGTTTTGCCAACCAATGACAGAACGATGTGAAGCAAAACCCAAGCAAACGCCAATTACTTTGCTACGCTCGACTAAAAACCGCTCTGATATGATCACGGATTCGTTCTTAATCGATAAAAACGACTTTTATTACTCTTTTATTGATAACTTTTTTCTGTAGACGTTAGATTACTTTCATTAGTCAAGTTGTCTTTTTGACTGTATAACGGTAGCACAATACTTCTATGAATCTTGACGGCAAAGATGGCTTTCTGTTAGGTTGTGAAAAAGTTAGCGAATACTTAGAAAACTTATAATTTTATTTCATTGAAATGATTACAGAGAAAAATACTCAGACCTCAACCTTAATCCCAAAGTGATTTTTCAGTATTTAAAGCGATGGTAAACATCTTCTGAAAAAAGAAAATGTCAATCGTTTTATAGCTTTTCTCTGAATTAATCTGTTTGTTAATCTTATACAGTACCTATATGAAAACCGCATGATATATTTTGTTTTTACAAGGTATCACAAAGTGGTGATTCCTTCAAAAAGCGCATTGGTGTTCGTTGAAGTCAAACCGGAGGAGGGAAGGTCGCTTGAGGTGTACGTCAGTTACAAAACACGCCCCACAGTTGAACAGTACGGCTTTACTGCTGTCATTCCTAACATCGACTATTGCAATGATACCAGCACCGGCCTGAATTGCAGCTCAGAAGCTTACGTCATTCCTGTAAGCAGCGCTGTTACTGGACACACAGGTGTTCACTATGTTGGGATAAGGTATCCTGAACCCGAAAACGGCAAACCAGCGTCCTCAGCGGGGGAGGGTGAGGGCGAGATTGACGCGCGGCGCGTGAGGAGGGGTGTGAGAGTCATGGTGGCCGACAGAAGCGGTCTTGCATTGGTGTCAAAGATCCCCAACTACCCCTCCCCCAAAACCGATGATCGTAATTCCGCAGTATAACGCAAGTACTGACGTGAATTATACCGTGTCAGCAACTGTCACAAATTGTTTATATTGGTCTGAGAAGAAACAAGCTTGGACAAACGACGGCTGCAAGGTAAATTGACCTACATTCTATTGTTGTAGAGCGACAGTTTGAAAGTAGTCGGAGGAGCTTGGTTGGAGGTTGACGATTTGACCGTTTAAAACGTAGTTTACGATTTGAAGAGGGAACTGCTTTGAACGAAATGCAAGTGTTTACAGATTAGTTTTCGAAGCTGGGACCTCCAGATTACAATCCCGATAGCCATACAACAAGGCCAAGCCTCCTGTTCCAACTGAGAACATAATTACCTAGAAAAAACATAGTGACCATATTACGCAAGGCTATTTTACTGCTAAAAATGATGAAAACACTTCGATGTGGAAGACAGTACTCTCTTCAACCAATGAAGGCTACCGAAGTTAAAGAGAAGGGATGACATTGTCAAGGAAAAACCAGTTTTCGGAGGCAACATAATACTATGCTCACTGACAGTGTAGAATACAGTCGAACCTCGATTATCGGGACTCGTGGGGACTGAACTTAACAGTCCCGACAATCGAGAGGCCGCAAAATCAAAAATATGAATATTAATGTGCCAAAACTAAAACTGAATGACTGAACAAGTGGAGCGTGAAATGTCACTTAGAAACAAAGAACACCTGAGCAAATCAGAGCTCAGTGAAATGCATTGCAGTAGAAAGGCGCTTGAGCTCAAAACGCGTACAGATTTGTGTTTTGAAGAGAAACAAACCAGTTTGAACCGAAGTTTCATTACTTAATTTGAAGGGAAAAAGTTTTGCTGCGGATCTTAAATATGGCTAATTAATATTCATTAAATACTGGCTCCAGCTAAGCAAGTCTGGATAATCGAAAAATCCGGATAATCGAGGTTCGACTGTATTAGCTTTGTGACATCATTACGGTGAAAGTTGAGAACACTGACTGGTTTGTTCCCCTAAATTTTGCTAAAGGTTGGGCCAAAGACGGTACCCGGCACCCTTCATTGCCTCTGCACCCATCTGTCAGCATTTGGTGGAGATTTTTTCGTCGCACCAAACCCCATTGACTTCGACAAGGTTTTTGCCGAGTTTGGTAATCTGGCAGAATCTGGAAATTTTGTGGTGCTGGCTACTGTTTGTTCCATATTTGGAGTGTACATTATTGGATTGATATTTGCTAGAAAGGCGGACAAGAGGGACGAAATGAAGGTAGGCTGCTTATAAATACTCAGAGCCCCAGTTCTAATAATAATAATAATAATAATAATAATAATAATAATAATGATGATGATGATGCAGGGTGCGGAAGGGATCCTGAGGAAAAAAAATATATTGCTTGCAGATAATGCAATCCTGAAGAACTGCCGGAGAAGGTTGACAAACTCGTCAATGACCTGGATAGATTACAAGAAGGCACATGATAAAACTTTTTTTCAGTATTAATGTATTTAGCTACAAGTTAGCTAACTAGGGACACCTATCTAAACTAAAACTAAATGGAAGATTGTTAAAGATATCAAAACAATTCTAGCCATAGTTAACAATTTTAGAATCCGCAAGGAAAAGTAGCACTCCTCCGTAGCTCTCAACAGACCACCAATTAACCTGTTACTAAATGGTAACTATGTCAAGGACAGAAATACCTGTCTGTAGCGTAATATAGCTGAGTTAATCTTTTGTGTAAAGGTTAGCTATCACTGCGGATACCGGGCTACCCATGGCTGCTCCTTCTTGCTGTTTGTAAATCAGTCCATCATACTGGAAGTATGTGGATCTAAGAACGAAACTCAAACATGGAGGGGTTTGAGGAGCAGGCTTTGACATCGACGCCCTGTACATCTAAGATCTGGAAACACTATGTGGATGACACCTTTACCATCTTAGATCGTGACAAAGTTGACTCGTTCTTACACCTCAATAGTCAACAGCTGACGATCCGTTTCACAATGGAAACTGAGAATGACAACTCAATTCCCTTCCTTGATACGTTGATCATCAAGGATTCGAATGGATACCTCTCTACCAGTGTTTACAGAAAGCCTACACACACTGACCAGTACCTAGCGTATGATTCACACCACCCGCAATCTGTAAAACGTGGTATTGTCAAGTGCCTGTGCGATCGATCTAAACACCTCATAACGAAACCATCAGTTATCTCTCATGAAAAGAAACACCTCTCATCGGTCCTTGTTTCCAACGGTTATCCGTTTTCGTTTGTGAAAAATCTTACGAAAACCAGGGGACGAACAAACACTAAAGAACCTAAGCCCGAAATTAAATCTACTGTGGTTCTGCCATACGTCAAAGGCACATCGGAGGCTCTTCGCCGTTGCCTACAACAACAAGGCATACGGACTGTTTTCAGATCTGACACAACTCTTAGATCACACCTAGTGCGACCAAAGGACATTGTCGATCCAGTAAAACAAGACGGAGTAGTCTACAAGATTCCCTGCGACTGTGGTAAGGTTTATATTGGAGAGACGGGAAGATCTATGCATGAACGGATTAAGGAACACGATAGAGACATACGGCTTGCTCGAACCCAATCCTACGCCGTTTCAGAACATAGCAACGCGACCGGACATTATCCGCTCTGGGACGAAGTTAAATTTATTGACCGAGACCCACATTGGTACACCCGTAGGGTTAAAGAGGCTATTCACATAAGACTTCACCCTAACAACATCAACAGGGACAGTGGAATTGAAATTCCTGAAGCGTGGTTACCCACGATCAAACAACACAACAGACGATCAGTACCAAAGCGGACCGCTGAGGGAACAATTTCTAGTCTGAACGACAAGGATCGAAATCCTCCAATCAACAACAGCCTAAGCGAGGATCGAAACGCACCAATCACCACCAGCCACGGTGCTTCTTATACTCACACGCAGCCAGTCGACACCATCGCTTGATGAAGACCAGCAGTATAGCGGTCGAAACGTCGCGATCCACATCTTTGTGACTCAATCGTGAGGCAAAAGATTAACTCAGCTATCATTTGAAACCACGATGACGAACACCTTTCATAATAATTTACTGGTGATTGGGCAGTTTCTTTTGAATACCCAGTTAGTGATTTCAAGGTACTTTGTTTGTCGCCTTTGTCGCAAATTGCGTTCGTAGACAAGGCAATTGTCCTAGTCATCTATCTGAACTCTGTGTTATAAATCGGTAAAAGAAACAATTCAGGGAGACCCACAAAATCCTGAAGTATAGGGAAGAACTTATAGTCCTTTCGGCACGAAAGCAATGTATTTGTACACTGTATGATCCGAGAACCTTGTGTAACTTCTTTGTGAAATTTGCCTTCTTCTTTCAGGTCGTGGCTAATGTTTACCTGTCGGACAACACGGAAGAAGGATACATGTACGAGATCTCTGTTACGACTGGGATGTGGAAGGGTTATGGAACAACTGCTAACATCGGATTGACCATCTACGGCGATCAAAATGTGACCCCTCCCCTCCCCCTCTCAGATCCGGAGCTGAATAAGATATTCTTTGCACGTGGGAGTATCAATAACTTTACTCTTTCTGTGCCTGAATCGCTTGGCGACCTGGTTAAAATCAAAATTTGGCATGATAATAGTGGGAAGAGTCCAGCTTGGTTCTTTTCACAGGTGCAGATTGTTGATGTGCAAACTGGAGAGAAATGGCATTTTCTTGGTAATCGCTGGCTGGCGGTCGAGAAAGGAAGTGGACAGATAGAAGTGGAAATTAAAGCTGCTGATAAAAGGGAACTCGCTGGATTTAAAAATCTGTTTTACTCCAGAACGGCGAGGAGCCTGGGTGATGGTCACTTGTGGATTTCAGTATTCACCAGGCCCCCTCATAACACATTCACTCGCTGCCAACGCTTGACGTGCTGCTTGTCAATCTTGTTCGCCACTCTGATAACGAACGCCATGTTTTATCAATTCAACAAAGCACCGGAAGACACATTCCAGGTTGGGCCAATAAAGTTAAGCTGGATACAAATCAAAATCGGAATCCAAAGCAGCATCATCGCTATTCCAGTAAATGTCTTGGTCGTGACAATCTTTAAAAACATCAAATACCCGCTTCCTGCGGAAGCGCGATTAGCCAATCAAAAGGTACCTGGATGTCTACCGCATTTTTTCGTATACGTTGGCTGGACGTTGTGCATCTTTACCTCGTTGGCGGCCGCCGCTTTCACTGTCTTCTACAGCATGATGTGGGGCGCGGAAACGTCAAACCAGTGGCTCGGTTCAATTATGGTGTCATTCTTTCAAGATGTTATCATCACACAACCCATCAAAGTTGTCGTGATCGCGTCACTGCTGTCACTCCTGATCAAAAAGCCTCCGGAGCAGGAATCGGTGCTTGGGTCCTCTGTGTCAAGTTGTGGCGGGAAAGAAAGTCATGTGGCGCCACCCGAGGGAGAGGCTCTCACAAAAGCGAGGGAATTCCAGACTAAGGTGCTAGAGATGTTCAGGACCATCATTGAGATGTCGTTTTTCTTTCTTTTCATCGCTTTCCTGATGGTAGTTTGCTACGGGAATAGAAAGCCTGCCAGGTTTACGCTGACTGCTGAGTTAGAAAATCTATTTGGTGGATTTGATAAGGTAATTTGTAGGTCCACCTCGACGTTCTAACTGATTTTTTTGTTTCATGGTTCGAGCAATTTACTAAAAATTATTCACGGAGACATATAGGGCAGAGGGAGATCGTTAAGTTGAAAGCGAAATCGGAAGTTCTTGTAAGCTGTAGCTCGTCCCGGTTAGGCTCCCAACGTCACTTATCTGACCCTGGGTATCCGAGGAATTAAGAATACTCTAGCCTAGTGATCTCACTGATCGCCATTGATACTTGTAATTCTCTTTTCCGACAAGGTGAATAGCGTGCCTGCCTTCTGGCGGTGGACGAGAAAGGTCCTAGTTCCAGGCCTGTACGATGTCCAGTGGTACAACGGCGAGCCGTTTGAATACAAAGAAGGTTTCCTTAGCAACAGAGAAGCTTTCATGGTGGGAATGCCCCGCCTGCGTCAAGCTCGCATCAGACCAGGTGATGAAGGGCTTTGATATGATAAAGCCAAAGTTATTTCGGCAGCGGAGACGATGTGAACAATTTTGTGATGGGTTTTAATGCATCGCGTTGCCATCTTCAATATCAGATTCTACATCAGTGCAGCTTATCTCGGGGTCTTTGTCCCAAATGTTAAGCCCAAACAGAAGCTTTCGTATTGTCTTCGCTCTCCTCATTATATTTCACATGGTACTAGTTAGGGTAACTGATACAGTACTGAATTGGTTCGAAGTTCACAAAGCCCCGCCAATGTGTTAATCGTCTTCACTCTCCTCAGATGCATAGAATACGGTTCATCTTTACCTTGCTAAATAGGTTACTCGAATGAACATCGAGTTGGTTTGGGTAGACAGGGAATGTCCTGTTAGCGATTACCCTTCACCTAACCTTCCGTCATATTACGAATTACTTCAGTTGTAATAGCTTATTGATACCTTATCAGTTAAAATCCAAGCTTTGCTACTGAAACTCAAAATGACTGAGCTAATCGAATGAATAATTAAACCTTGAACTGAGCAAGTCCTTATCATTTTGAAATTCCGTTTTCAGATGAAAGATGTGAAATGGAAGTTCGACATCCAGATCTAGCGCACAAATTCCAGCGATGTCTATCATTGTACGCTGACAAGCTTGCTGACGCAACGCTTTACAACGAACCAGGTTGGATCCCGCAAGATAACTCCAGCCAGTTCCTTTCTTTGTTTGAATTACAAAACCTGTGTCCCAAACCGTGGCGCTACCGAACAGCGGAGAATTTGAGCACGCTTTCTTCACTGGGTTTACAAAGTGCTTACGGTGGTGGCGGATTTGTTGCCGACCTCGGCTACAACGCGTGGTCCGCTCTGGGGGTGTTAAACAACCTGAAAGAAAACAACTGGATAAATGACCTCACTGCGGCAGTGTTCATTGAATTTACCATCTACCAACCTGCGAGTGGCTTGTTTAGCGTAGTGAAGTACTTATTCGAGCGTCTGCCAACAGGTGGTTACAACACGGTGGCTAAAATTAGGACCTTAACGTTGTACGCTTCTCCTGATCCTGGTTTCAAATCATTTTACCAGCTCTGTCAGCTGCTTCTTATGCTGATCATTCTGTTTTTCTTTTTCGCTGAGATCGGAAAAGTTTATCGTCAAAAATGCGCCTATTTTATTCAGTTTTGGAACTGGATGGAGTTGCTACAGATATTTGGAGCCATCGCAGCTATCGTGATGTTTTTCTTTAAGGAAATGTACACTAGTGAGTTTGTGAAACGAGTGCAGGCAAACCCGTTTGAGACTTCTAGCACCGATTATATAGTTTTGTGGTCCGACCTAGAGATTTACCTATTGGCTTTTGTAATTTTCATCGTAACAATGAAATTTCTGAGACTTATTAGATTTAATCGACATATCTGCCAGATGATCGCCACCATACAAAAATCGATCGATCACCTCGTATCGTTCTTCTGCGTCTTTATTGGAATCATTCTAGCCTACGCTCAGCTCGGCGTTCTTGTGTTCGGGTCAAACGTTCCCGCTTACTCTTCGTTCTTCCAAGCCATGCGTTCGGTGTGTCAGATGATTCTCGGAGGCCCAACTCACTTCCACGAGCTCAAAGCCACCAGCAGAATTGTTGGGCCTCTCTTTGTATTCTGCTATATGTTGAGCATGTCAATGATCATGCTAAACATGTTTCTTGCCATACTAAACGACTCCTATGAAGAAGTCAAAGATGTTCAGGAGAATGCCTTTGCTGATGCGGAACTCGGCGAATTCATGAAAACCTACATTGCAACACGGATCGGTTATCTTCGCGATGACATGGTTGCCTTTTTCAAGAAAATGCTAAGAATGACGCAGCTGAGAAAGAAGCCTAAAATGGGCGAAATGGAATCGTATGTAAAAGTGCCCGTTGATGCACCAGAATTCTTTGTTTGCAACGAAGTTGACGATGGCGCCGAGCTATGCGATGAAAGTCCGCCGCTAGCTCTGATTGCTTCAATGGAAGACTTGTCTGACAGCGATAGTGAAATAACTTGCAGCTTGGAGGATGTAAAGCGTAGTTTGTCGGATATCGGAGCAGAACTACGTCATTCAGTTTCGGTTTTCGACGAACTTCCGCCTTCTGCGTGCGATGCAAATTTTAATGATCTCAACAGAGATGTGAAATGCTCTTGCGAGGAACCAGCTCTAGATCCTACTAGTTATGGCTACAATCGCTATTCTTACCTCAGAAACATTTGGGAAAGACGAGAGGATCCAAACAATCGCTTTCGCAGGAGAAAAAGGACAAACAACGCTGAGCCCCTTTTGAGCGATCCCTCAACGGATCATCTTGAAGAGACAGATATCGATTTAAGTAATAATGCGGAAAACAGTAACCCGTATTTTCCAACCGTCTGGGAGAGGCGAGTAGATCCTGATGATCGATTTCGCGAGAGAAAATCTTCGAAGGTGGGACCCCTTATTGGCGATTCTTTAACGGATCACTTTGAAGAGGGCGATCAGGTAGGAGGAGACGGGGAAGGAACATTTGAAAGAGGGCGACTTGAAGAACAGCCCACTCCTGATCTTATGTCTACAAGTACAATAAATAGCAGTTTGGTGGATGATCTTCCGGAGAGTTTCGTGTAAAGACTTCAGAGTAGGTAGACCGTGCGCTTGAAGTGGACGCGATGGCTGTGGGTCCAGTGTCAAACTGGGGACCGTGATTTAAATGACAATGGATAGCCTGTGGTTTGAAAGCAAAAACTATGATAACAACAGTATGTGGCAGCCCGCAGGTTTAGCCGGACCCAGTGTAATGCTACCGCTATAATACCTTACTGCTATGCTATTTTCGCGAGTTAACCTATACGGTGCTTTGGATGTTCAAAGCTTATCAAGGTGGTTTATCGGGCGGCTTTCATAAATATTAATTGAATAAAGGGATTAGTTTCTAAAGAAACTGTGGTGCTGCGTCGGTGGGGGAGTGAAACACGAAAATTTGGTTTA
>JAEMWC010000446.1:167500-170000 GCA_016490735.1 Pachyseris speciosa | reverse complement strand
TAGTCTTAGATTGAAAAGTCCTTTGTCCAGGTTCGGAGAGGGTTGTTTAACACCTAACATTGGGGGAATAAAGGAAATTGATTACAATTTATTTCACAATTACCTCTCGGTGAGATGTGCCGTTCCTGGGGTGAATCGAGAATAAGTAAATTTCTAAGCAAACAAGACGTTGTAATGAGGTTTGGATGTGGACATGACACATCTCAGGGTCTTGAAAACGAAACTCTGTTATCTTCAAATGGCCCGATAACTTACGCCATCCCTTTCAATGGGAATCTGATAGAGAGCACGTACAAGATTCAGGCAAGTGAATTTTAATTACTCCTAAATAATAGCTTAGATAATTCTAGCATTTAAAATTAAATCTCACTCTTAAGAGTATTGTTAGATCAGTAGATATTATGCCTTCGCTTATTATATTTTGGCTTGAATTAGTTGTATACAAAATGTTCTACGCTATTCCCAGGTGAGCCTAAGCCGACCCAAAAAGTCAAGAAGAACATATTTAAGCCGACTTTTTTTAGTACAGGAACCGAATACATATATATATTGACTGCAACTGATTTGGCCATTGTCATGACGTTTACAGAGATACTTTTAACTGCTTTCATGTTAACCTGCATGAAATCGACAATGGGTGAGGTTCACTTTAAAGAGAAACTGTTGGTGTTGTATTGAATTAACGAGTCTTGAAGTGTTCTGTGGCTTAAGAAATTCATTGTGGTTTAGTTTCCATTGGCAGTTTTACTGATATCACGGAATTGTAATTACAGTGCTTTATGGATTGAATGAAATGATCTCTTTATTGTTTGCTTTTTCACCAGTTGTCAAATCCTCGATAATGTCTATCAGGTAAAAAAAAAAAAAAAAAAAAAAACCTGAGAAGAATTAAAAACTTGTCATTTTTCGCCACTGAGATTTTTTTTAAGTGACTGAATAACTGGTGATCTGCGTGGATTTTAATCCTTAAGATAAGCTGAAATCGGTGTGATCTATTAAAGCGACTTCATTATGTATGTGGGCGGCACGCTTAATCAGTAGAATATGTTGAATAAATTACGCTGTAATTCATCAGTTTATCGGAGGAAAGCCCCCTTGAAGGCCATATCTAACATTTTATAGGTCCTGATTTTTAATCATACTTTAATTTCCAATCGGGAGGCCAAGGTCTTTCGTGTCACCGCACGTTTAAGTTTTGAGGGAACGTTCAATAACGACTCATCGTTGCTTTAACAAATCAATTGGAATTGCAGTTACTCAGTACATTTATTTTATGACGGCTACATTCAATTTCAAAAGGGAAAAGAAAAACTAAAAAAATAATAACAATAATCGATTGACCATACACAATAAATTGAAACGATTTTCAGCGGAAATCTTTATCATAAGCTGTGATGCTTGTCTGAAAATTAGTACTTCGGGGATTAAAAATGTCGTAATTCATCAGCGCAGAGAAAGGAAGCCTCTTTGTAGTCCATTTGTATTATTGGGGTCCTGATTTTAATTCATCAACGCTTTAATTTTAAATCGTCCTTACCGAAAAAGTGAGAGAGAGATGAAAGCACGGTCGGATGACCAGGCTTGAAAGCTTAAAGGTGATGTTACACGAGCCGATTTTAAACGCAACATTGTTGCGTTAAAAGTTGTCTCATGTAACATGGCACGAAGGACGATTTTTAACGCAACATATTGTTGCGGCAATATGTTGCAGGTTTTTGAAAGCAATTCAAAAACCTGCAACATTGCTGCCCGAATTTTGTTGGAGTTCGTGCGTGTAACACCCCCGCCGTCGACTTTTAACGCAACGTCGTCCCCGAGCAGCGAACAATGTTGCGCTAAAAATCGTCTCGTGTAACATGCCGTTGCCGAAAGTTGCCGCAACAAAGTTATCTCGCATAATATGGATTAAAAATCGGCTCGTGTAACATAACACGAGCCGATTTTTAACGCCGATTTTTATTGCCGATTTTTAATCGGTCGGTAATGACATGTTACACGAGATGATTTTTAACGCAACATTGTTCGCTGCTCGGGGACGATGTTTTGTTAAAAGTCGACGGCGGGGGTGTTACACGCTCCAACTCCAACAAAATTCAGGCAGCAATATTGCATTAAAAATCGGCGTTAAAAATCGGCTCGTGTAACATCACCTTAAATCTTTCTGGTTTTCATTTCAAAGTTCACTTCTCAGGATTTGAGGTTAGGAGTTCACTTGCTGATGTCAGATTTCTCCCAAACGTAACATTTAATGGTTTTAATATACAGATGGACTGCCGAGATAGGTGTGATATGGACATATCTTCTGCAGTCGTTGATCATAGCACAACTAACTCAGTCTTTGATTTTCTTGACAATTTTATGTCAGATTGCTACTAGCTTTTAAGAAAGTTGAAGACTGTCATAACTTATTTTACAGCTCGGTGGAAGATAAATTATCTACCGTAGTTTAAAACAGACTCTGAAAATTCCATATAAAAAATCGTTTAAGGGACAATGCCAC
>JAEMWC010000446.1:142500-157500 GCA_016490735.1 Pachyseris speciosa | reverse complement strand
CTTTCTATATTATATATATATATATATATATATATATATATATATACAAGGTTAATTTAGGAACAGAAATAGATATATATCAGTGAAGGGCAAACAGGGCAACTGCTCTAAAACAACTGCTCTGCAGTAAAAGGTAGGGATGGAGAGTAATTACAGTAGAACCCCGTTACTCGAACTCTGAAGGGAAACGAAAAACTGTCCTAGTTACCGGGGTTCTACTGTATCTCAGCTTTCAGGTTGCCTCAGTCTCTTATTTTTGTAATAGCTACAATTGTAATTTGAGAAATAAAGGATAACCCAATCCACCCTATCTAAATATATTTTTTAATAAAACAGTATAACTTTCAGCGACTGATGCCAGCAGCCAAGTTTAGTTTGTTTGAGGGTTACAGTGAACCTTTGAAACGGAAAAGAAACTTGTTGTAGGATAAAAAGTTTGGCGATTTGCCACGACCACTTTTATTTTAAAATGTAAATAATACATCACCCAAGGATAAACGATGAAGTAACAGCACGGTAATAAAAGCTCCAGTAACGCTCAGAGCTTCAAAATCCAAGCTTAAGATGGCCGAAGATGGGGCTGGAGAAGGGTGATTGCTTGGTCGAACGGAATCTGTAGCGTTAAAGACTGCACACTGATCGGGCACACTGAAGGTCACGCCCTCTTATAGAGGATCTTGTTATAGTCCAAAAAAGAAGCTGAGCATTTTTAATTCGTTGGAGCAATTTTGCTAGAAGGCTCTTGCCGGACCATTGCGAAGTTGTTCCCGTTACGGAAACAATACCGTATTAAAAGCTCCAGCAACGCTCAGAGCCTCAAAATCAAAGATTAAAATAGCCGAAGATGGGGCTCGAGAAGGGTGATTGCTTGGTCGAACGGAATCTGTAGCGTTAAAGACTGTACACTGATCGGGCACACTGAAGGTCACGCCCTCTTATAGAGGATCTTGTTATAGTCAAAAAAAGAGGCTGAGCATTTTTAATTCATTGGAGCAATTTTGCTAAAAGGCTCTTGCCGGACTATTGCGAAGTTGTTCCCGTTACGGAAACAATACGGTATTAAAAGCTCCAGCAACGCTCAGAGCTTTAAAATCCAGGATTAAAATGGCCGAAGATGGGGCTCGAGAAGGGTGATTGCTTGGTCGAACGGAATCCGTGGTTGTTCTCGTTACGTTTTAGTTCTGTCGTTTTCATGTAATGGTGGTTCGTTGTTATAAAGATCTAAAGTTCAGAAAAAAACACCTGACGACTCACTATTAATAAATAAACAAAACCGAAACGATTAGTAGACACGAAACTCATTATTTGATTCCAAATAAACTTATTAATTTTAAGTGAAAGAGTAATACCGCGGTAGTACTGTGCATGTATAGATGACTCATTCAGTAGCACATACATTTCGTGATCAGAAAGTTGCAATGATCAGATTCTCTGGTATCTTCTTCGTTAGACTTGATTGATTATAATTATGTATATGCATAAGCGCCTCCTCCGGCTCCTCCGCTGCACCTCAGAACAATTTACCAGCCCTGAAGCAGATAAACGTTACGCCTTAAGAATCTTTTAATAATGTCCAAAAAGACATGTTATTTAAGAAAGCTCTGTGTATTTATGAATTTCAGAGAATGACTTGTTTTCCTCTGATTGCTGTGAGCGTATTGGGAGTCAATTTTAAACCCGGGGGAAATTATTATTCTCGATTGTTAAATGTAATCATAAATGAGGTAGATAATGTCAGCTGATTACGCACAATATTGCAATTTTGCAATTGTTGGCCGTTCGCCTTTTCACGTAATAACCACCCATTATTTTCTTGTGGTCACACGTAAATCACTTACGATTGAATAAAACAGCATATGGCTTTGGTTGTGATGCTATATAAACGTTTTAAACCTAGGGGAGGAATTGATATCGAAAATATTGTGAAAGAAGGGAGGACAAACTCTTGATGTGATGCACGCTTGATGTAATCGTGATTTCTGGATCGAAATGTAAGTCATTTTGCACTTTTATTAGTTTGACAGCGCTAACTTTGGATTAATATGTTACTCAGCGGGTAACTTGATTGTGAAATTTAAGAGCCTTAATTTTACTTCTTTGAACTTTCCGTTTATTTTAAGCATTACTGTAAACATGTTTTCCTTTTTCCGTCGTCGATAACGAACGTGTGGCACACTTTTAATGGTTATACCTAACGCCTTGGGCTCGGGATCACTCGGAACAAATCAACTGGCTTGGTTGGATTACTGAGGTTAATTTATCTTTTACTTTTAAACATATTAAATTTCATATCAACACCGGTCTTTTTGCAAATTTTCAATGACATTTTCTCTCCAAGCCGTTTAACCTTGCTCCTAATTCTTTTACCCGTTTTTTGACTTGGTACAATCAACAAGCTAGGTGACGGTGGGAAGGAAAGAAACTAGTTAATAATGGATCTCAGCTCTGAATAATACAAAAAAAAATACATACTTTATGATATAGATTTTTTGTTATTTTTTTGTTGTTGCTACATTTACTTTAATTTAGTGACTTTTTCCTCAGTTTGATTCTTGAGCGGGCTACGAACAGTAAACGAGCTAAAACATTTCACGTTTTATTTTCAGCACTCCTATTCCGTCATAATTTATGCGATTCTGAAATTTATTTAGTGATGGTTGTAGTAATTTCAGATTTTTTTATCCTGGAGCCAGGCTAGGCTAACGGCTTCTTTAGCGCCTGATGATTACATTATTATTTCCTTTAAGTTCTTCAGTTTGATCATGGTGTGACAATTTTCCTGTTCACAGGGATCAATTGTAACTCAGCTGAAAACGAAAGTATTTTCTCCTCTGAGTGCGATTGAATGGCTTTTCCTTGTTGTTTCAACAGAATCTCTCTAATTAATTATTCTCTGAACTCTTTGCTAACGGAAAGCTGAACAAAAAAGGTGTTTCCACCATAAGCGTTTTCGTACTTAAAAGCCAGAAAATTGTCACTTAAGAATGACACCCTTGTAGTTTCATAATACAGCAACACCTGCCAGAGGAAAATTGTATCTCCATTTTCCCGTGTAAATGTCGATTAATAATGTAAAGTGAATTTCGGACAAACCTATGTCTTGATCAATATGTCATGACAAAGGAAAGTGCTAGATGTATTAAGGGTAATGAGAATTCATAAAAAGCCATGAAGTGATTTAAGAGGCTGAAGTAACTCCGGGAGGTTGATAGTATATCAGCCGAAATGAAATGGGAACTTACAGTATTCTTGCTTTGTTTAATGTCGACGGTGGTGTATTTTTCTTAAAATACGTTTAAATTGGTAATTGGTGACATCTGCATTCAAGAGCTATGGAAAAATGAAATTCGAGAGTTGATAGTTCAGACTTGTGCTTTAATATGTGTAGAACTGGCCTAAGTACCATACGACCAACAAGTCCAAGGCAGTGACAAACGCGCGGGCCCAAACACTTACCTCAGTAGTGAATATTGAATTCGACACCAGAGTCAGGGACACCCCACTGTGTTTGTTGCCATGAGACATTTGTTCCAAAGATCCGCTTTTCGCCTTAGCAATTCTGGTTATATTGTGATGAAAGGAAAACGAGAAGGTCAAGTATAGGGTAAGGTGGAATCTCAAATTTGCCAGGTCTAGAAAACTCAATTCTTTCGGCGCATTCGAAAAGGGTAATTATGTCGTTGAAAGTGCGAAATAAGGCCGATTAGCACTAGATACTCGAAAAACCGAATGCAACTCAGAAATTCAAAGAATTCTAGAAAGTTCGTTCCCTAAATTTTCTGCAACTTTCAGCTTATTTTTATATATTACAATTCACAAAGGTTTCCATCACTTTGAATGTGCATGTGAAAGATTAAAAATACAAGAAAAAAGCGGTGCTATTATGTTACAAAAAGAAATAAGTAAGTAAATAAATAATAATAATAACAATAATAATAAATATACAAAATCAGTGGGAGAGACTAAAATAGTTCGTTATAGCAGATTTTAAATCGTCCACAGATTGCTGATCTAATAAAAAAGAAGGTAGAGAAGGTAAAGATCCACACAGATCAAACTCTTTTACGCGTAATCATGCCGTTAAAAACTTTAAGTTAGCGGACCGATCTGGGAACATAGGAAGCAGCATCAGGGCCTCCACATTTTTTCGTTTAGTCAGAGAGAATTTGTAGCAATGTTTCGCTGTTGATGTGAAGTCTGGCGGCGCCGGTTTCTTCTTACAGTACTTTTTACGGTATATTCGCCGTCAAAACTATCCATTGTTGCAAGGTTAATGGAGCTATGTCATGCTGATTTTTATTGTATGTTTTGGAGGTCAGATTAAAACTAAGGACTCTCAAGTACCATTGCTTATATATAACGAAAACCAACACAAAAATATCAAGCTATTTTCACAAAAGGGGAAGCAAGCCATAATCTTTATTTGGCTAATTTTTTCCACAGCACAGGAGAACTTGAAAAGATCTGCCCAAGTTTTTCAAGTTGTAATCCATTTGAATCCTTGCCATCCTACTAAGCCAAAGAGGTTTATTTATAGTTCCGCTAAATTGGCAAAATAATTTAAAACACAACTGAACCATTATTTTTGGGTTTTCTTTGCTTCCATTTTAATTTTCCTCTTTTCAAAGTAATATTAAAAACTCGAGACATAGCTCCTTTAAGATGTAATATATCAAATACGTAGAAGAGCCTTTCATGAGATATCCAAACTCTGTGAAGTGGGTTGAAAAAACGACGCGCAGTCGCGTTTTTATTTACCATCTTCGATGTGTTTGGATATCTGATGAAACACACTTTGGAGTCAGTGTAATCAATTGATATAGCTTCTCAACTCACTAATAATTATTGGAGAAATTCAGAGCAAAAGTTCACCCAATTTTATGATAATTAGGATCAAACATCCAAACCTCCTTTCTTTTGTCCTCATCGTCGGAATAATTAACGAATCTTGAGAACTAGCTTTAAAGGAGCTATTTTGAAAAGTTTAGCCTCAATTTTTCAAAAATGGCATTTGTAATCCGTTTCAATCTTCTCCATCCGTCACCATCCTCGCCATATTTCCGTTTATTCTTGTCTCTTTGGTGCTTATCTTCCATGACAAAGTGTAATTTCACTGTTACCTATTATTTAAATGCATTTTTTATGTCTTAAATTATGACCCAAAATATCTTGACCGAGCTTCTTTTTTTTTCTTTAATTACTCCCCATTACTCATTATCACATTGTATATGCTTTTTTTACAGTGACTATGGATAGAGAAGGAGTGAAGGGCACCTCTCAGTACTAGTTTGTTTCGGTGGTACCGAGCGTTGCCACCCCTAGAATTATCTACCAGCTACCTATACTACTTGCTTCGTTTCCACATATGATATATTAGTCTCATGTTTTCTAACGTTTAAACTTGTAGAACAAGGAACCAAACATCATTTCAATTTAAAAGCAGAAGCAAGGGTCAGTAATATTATTTTTAGCACATGGCAATAAAACGATAGGAACTATTAATTATGAGGATCGTTATAAATATTCACAACTTTCAAACAAAATTGCCAGATCCCGACACCCCAATATATTTCATTTTATTTTATTTTAGTTTTATTGGCATGTTGGTGTATATTGATGATTTATTTTGTTCTCCAACTGAAGAATTCTAAGAAAACAGAGCAAGGTTTAACGCATTGTTAATTTGAGACAGTGAAATTAAAAAAAACATTGTTTGCGGTATTAACAGTTACTTGGTAACTTGTGTAAAACCAGAGTTTTCTTTGAAATATAAAACGACAAGTTTTCTTCTCTTGCGCGCGATCGATAATCATAGGTGCCAGCGCATGTCAATGCACTCACGGGTTCGTCCTTTATCTGTCGATCAAGTATCATTGTTTTCTATGTTTGCTGTCTTTTTTTAATTTCGACCAAAGAACCACTCCAATTATAAATGCCACTCAAACGTACCCCGCCTACAACTTAGCCAGCAATGTGAATTTGAAAAACCTTTTTTTTTAAATTTCAGTTTGAACAAGAAATCAACCACCCGCTCCCCGCTGTTTCAAGGTTAACAGAGCTTTGCCACCCACGGGAGAACGCATTGACCCTTGCTGAGCTGACGCCGTGTTTGGATGGAATAATACTGAACGAATTCTGATATCGGAAGATGCACCATGGCGAAACGAGCGCCTCGTTGTGTGAATTTGCGGGAGTTGCTCTCTCTGTTCTTGATAACTGTTCGGTGTGGAATTTGCTTTTGTCCAGGTTAGTATAGCATCAGTCATATTACTTAATAGTTTGTTTACTCGTAAATCATTATAACGCACAAACAAAGTGTGCAGAGTCATCATCGCAATTGTCTCCTTGTTTTATTCTATACTTTATCTGCCAGGGAGCCAGTTTCTTCATTGTTTTTCACACTGTACTTCCACTTCAAGTGGACTACAAGTTCAAAGGTAGTCAAGCCATTCGCTTAGTTATTTGTGAACTTCTTTGTGACTAAGATTTTAACAAACACAAGAAATGAAGTTAATGTTAGGTCATTGGTTTGGGAGATGGTCAGACAGTAGAAAGAAAAACACGTAAGTCATAAAATCTTGTCAGATGACGGCTCACGTTTATCTTTCGTCGTAATTTTATTTTGAGTGGCATCTGTTTGTTGGCAACATCGTATTCTTTGTTTCCTAACTTCTGACGCTGCGTTTGAAATCCTGTTCAGTAAAATGGTGGCCACGTATGTTCGAAACTGAAGAGTTTTAGTGCGGATATTTTATATGGGACATTTTGTGTAATCAGTTTCGCTTGTTCAGGCTACTACATGTGATAATGATATACCCACTGTGAACGTTTGGCGCAAATTTGCGGTTAGAACTGCATGCAGTGCACAAAATTCGGAGACCGTTAGTATAAAAAAAACTGTGTCATGTCTAGGAATACACAGCTCCCGATGCTATTGGTTGATTTGCTTTGGTCATTAATTGAACAGAAAACAAGTTGTAATATTATGCTTCGACCATTTGCCTTCACAAGTCAACTGAGCAAGATAATTTGCAATTTCAAACAATGAGAGAATTTAATCTTATTTTCAGTTTAACTACGTCATACATTATTCTCTATACGTAAGTAATAACCACTAAACACAGATTTAGTTTTGGGAAACGAGGACTTTCGCTAAGAGGTTTCGAGATTTAATGGAAGAAAAATCCGATTGGAACCGTTTGGCTGAGAGGCAGCAGTATGAACCTTAAACTGAAATAGATTGATTACAGAATCGAGACTGGTGAAGATGGCTAATTTGCCATATTGGGTTACATAGCGCCTTTCTTCAATAGGCAGCATCCGGCGTCCATACATATTGAACGCAATTTTAGCGTAATTTTAAATGCGTATTTTGATCATAACACAATAAACGTATATTAAAAGGGAGCACCTAGTGAAACTGATCTTATTTTTGTTTTATCTTCACAAAACTTGCTGGGTTCACCACTGATAAAACGATAAAAGGGTCATTCACGTGCTATAGATTTGAAGGCTGCGAGCACCTGAGCACGTATTTTCAATCCATAATTACTGATTCCAGTCCAAAATAAAAGAATCTTCATATTTGACATTTTGGCCGCAAGCATGATTGACACACGTCACTTTCTTTCCATCAAAACACTCGTCTTGATCTCTGGTTCTACAGACAAGGCATTTAACAATTAAGAAATAAATCTTTCTTTGCTGGTCATACGGCGGCCACGAGACACCATTTCAACTCTTCACTGCCAAATCCACCTCAAATTAGTATTTAAAAATATTTATTAATATATATGGATATTAATAAGAGTATTTCCAAATTTGAAATGCATTAACTTAGTGCTGAAAAACAAACACCACAGTAGCAACATGGTGTTGAAGAGTTCTATACTCAAAATTCATTACAACAGTCGCAACCAAGAATTTCTTCTTCGCACTCAACGATGAAAAACATAATGTGGATGATTCCACGGGGTGCTCCTCAATAGCGCTTTGAATGATTAAGCTTAAGGTTTCCACCCACACACTCAACAAGAAGAACCGTTGCGCTGCAACGTCAAACGGTATTACAAGAGATTTACATGGTTGCTTTCATTAAAATGGTACCAATTTAGCTTTCTGCCAACGTATGCTGTATAGACAAGCGAAGACAAATAAAAACCCCAAGGTTTCCATGTTATCGTGACTTGTCTGTCACGGTAACTATGATATTACGATACTGGCATCAAAACGTCGGTTGTTGTCATTAGTTTTTGCCTGTTTAATTTGTACATAAGCAAATCATTACTTTTGAATGATTAAGCTTAAGGATTCAACCCACACACTCAACAAGAAGAACCGCTTTGTTCTGCAGATTCAAAAGTTAGAACCATGCATCTTGCGCGGCACCAGGAACAATTTCTTGCTGTTCTTGATAAACTTCATCGTTATTTTAACATCTACAGTTTAGCTGATCCACATTTAGTTAAAAGCAGCCAAATGCACTGCGATTTGAAGACAATGTGCCTTACTTACTTACTTACTTACTTTCTTCCACTCTCCACACCAGAAGGCCACAAGGCCGTAACAGGCTGTTTACATAACCCACCCTGTCTCCTGCTGTTGCTATGGCCACGCGCCAACTCGTCCGACCCTGTCCTTTCCTTTCTCAACAGTCCTTCGACTCTAAGTTGAAGACAGCATTCTGTTGCTTCAGTCTTACGATTTCCCTTCATAGATAAGAAACTATTTTAATTTGCGTTACGAAATGACCTCAGCGACAACGGAGAGAGAGTGATCGATGATCGATAACTTTTATTTAAATGGCCTCACTTCGCAGCCCAACCTCCCCCCCCCACCCACCCACAACTAGGGGTGAGTACGTGAGGTTTTTTTGTTGAGTCATTCACTTGTATAACTATTAAACAAGATCAGTGGGCGCGCAAGCCAAATATGAATTTTGAGGCATCTATTAAAAATCCTCCCTTCTATTTAAAATTCCCTTTTCTCCCTTCCGAATTCACACTGGTCTTGAAAATAAGTGTGATAAGTAGAGTCATACGCATACTCGGAAAAAAGTCCGAGTTCTCCAAATGGAAGGCGAACGTATGACTTTCCGATTACTAGTTCGTATGCTATACATCAGTGGTAAGTCGTATTGGGAATATGTCAACTATGAGCATCCAGGAGCATTCAGATCCGAGCAATGACACGAACCTTGTGTAACGGCCTAGCCTCCAGTAGTTCATTGATAGACCATCCGATCTAGTAAATGGAAGGTCATACTGCTCGGAGAACTGGGAATTTTTTTCTGAGTGTGTTTACAAAACTACAGAAAAAAATGCGTCATCAATTTTTTAATGGCAAACGGCGATTTCTATAGCTGGCCAAAATGGACGGCAACAATTATACTACACTATAGCCGCACTACGCCACGCCACGACACGCCACGCCACGCCATGCCATGCTATGCTATGCTATGCCATGCCATGCCCATAATTGACGGTATTCGTCTTAAAGTGGGCTAATTAGGACGATGAAAATTACATTTTTTACCGTAGATAAATGCGTCAAAAGCTTGGGTATTTCGGACTACAGAATTCGAGATGATCAAATGGACGCACCGACTGCTTACGACGACGACTTCAGTTCATTTGGAGCTCACAGAGCGAGATTGAACCTAACAAGCTGGCCACCCGGTTATAGAGCGAATTACGAGCCTCAAGGAACTTTTCTTTGGCTTAAAGTCTCTCTGGGCCAAAGGATGGTGATAACAGGTATTGCTACACAGGGTTACGGCAATTCGACTTCTGAAGAATTTGTAACAAGTTACATGGTGATGTACGAAAAAGGAGACGAGTTACCGTTTCTCACCGAAGCGGATGGTGAGATCCCGAAGGTTAGTATCGTGCTTGTTATTTTTCTTGTTGGCTGTCGCAAAAGCGACGAAAGTGGCAATAGCCATGAGAAAGCCCCACTAAAAGCTCAACTGAAAACCTGAAAGAATGAATGAACGGATGGATGGATGGATGGATGGATGAATGAATGAATGAATGAATGAACAATGAATGAATAAATGGATACTTGTATAACTTAAGATGATATTGAGAAGAGAGAGCCTGAATTCGAAACCATCATCTTTACGATACCGTTACTGTTACAGTATTTTTACCAAATCACTTAATATGAAGAAGACTGGGAGCTGGGCATTTTTTGTGATTCCTAAAAAAAGAAACCACGAAACTTCACACATTTGAACTGCGGGTGCGAGGTTTAAATAGTCATCATAGTTACATAGGCACCTCATTCTACTTTTCCAGCACTCATTCCCACACTTTATCTTTATCTGCAGACTTTCGACGGCAACAGTGATGCTAGTTCTATCCGCTACCGCGATATACCTTTCCCTGTAGTGACAATGAGTGTAACTATTTATCCAGTAAGCTGGAATAAGAATTTTGGTTTTCGAATGGAACTGTATGGATGCCAGCCAGGTTAGTAACTGTTACAAATTTATTGACTCAAAACCTTTTTTGTACATATTTGATACACTATATTTATCTTGCGACAAGTCGCAAGGACACGTCTCTGCGATAATCCGCCTAGTGTGCACTGCTAAGGACATATCCCTGGGTCAAGACTTTTACCAAGTACACAAGAGGTGACTTCTCGCAGCGACTCAGTGGCTATTGGGGGATAAAACAGACACAGTCAAAATTAACTATTGCTGTTCCCACAGAATTCCATTTTGTGGCTTGGATTGCCATAACGAGCCCTCTCTTCACATTGGAGTACGCTTATAGCGAGAGCGAGGCTTACTTGAGTCTGGAAAGAGAAATCATTGTAGAGGTATGAACACAAGGACACCCGCGAAAAGCAATAATCAATATACTCAATAAACAGGGCCCGCCCAGCAAGTTTGCAACTGGGGGGAGGGGAGGAGGGAGAGCTGACTTCGAACACATTAGCGTGAGTCAACTAGGGGGGGGGGTGGGGGTGTTCGGGGCCATGCTCCCCGGTCCTCTGAAATGCTTGGAAATGCATCATATACTTTCAGCAAACAGAAAGCGGTGTTTTAAAACAATAATTTAATTACCTTTTCGCTTAACTAATTATAATGATAACTGGCAATTAGTAACGTATCCACAAAGCTCAACTCAACATACGATTGCCCTCGAGACATTGCCCCTTCCCCTGCGCGGTGCCTAATAAAGCATATTTTTTATGAAGGAACATAAGCTGTATTCAAAACGAACGACGTTTCGATGACTCCATGTCAAACATGGAATGAATTGCCCTCACAAATTAGAAACAAGGCAAATTTCAATCTTTTAAGCAGAGTTTAGAGACATTATAATTAAGATGGCTATTAATTAATGTGAACTCAATATATTTTTATTTATTTTTATTCTATTTTAAGTTTAGCAATTATTATAAATATTTCATATTTCATTTTCACACATGTAAAGCGCACTTGATCATTTTTTTCTTATATTTTTGCTATAGAGCGGTTTTCAATTGAGTGTCGAAAGTAATTCTGGTTTTGCTTTGGTTTTGCATTGCTTTGCTCTGTGATTGGCCAAGAAAACTCGCGCCACTTTCTCAACCAATGAGAAGTAAAACCAAAACCAATTGTGATGTGCGCGCGCGTATTTTCCCGCGCTTTACGCCGACTACATGTAATTGCTTCGTATTCTGATTGGCTCATTGCGCTATTTGTTTCTGTTGTGATTGGTCAGAGTAATTGCTTTGGTTTAGGTTTTACGACACTCAATTGAAAACTGCTCTATAAATTTTCATCATGATCATCATCATCATTATCGATTTCGCTTAATATGCTCCTTCCTGAATGTTTTGTAAAACCTTATGTTATTAAAAGCATATTTTTTCTGGTATATTTCGATCTTTTTTTGTTGTAAATGTTGACTTTTTTGCTCCTTTACCAGATCGCTGACTTGCTTGCTCATGTTCCTGGGTTTCTTTTCGCTGAGTTGCGCACATTGAGGTAAAGAAACTGAAGATGTTGCCTTCCCCCAATCCTTGCTAAGGCCGCCTTCGAGAGTAAATTAACTGAAAATGATGTATCCGCCCCTCAATTCTGAAAGGTGCATTAAAAGAAGACGCTGTCTTTCCTCAAGTGAATTCGTCTCCAAATTTGACTTGACTGTCAATGTCTCAAAAAAAAAAAAAAAAAAAAAAACAAGAAAAACCAAAGATAAAAGTAGCGTAACTTTAACAATGAAAGAAGTGGTAAGTGGAAATCAGTAAAATTATGAAGTGTAACCCTACGATACTGAGGCACTGTACACAGAAAAGCAAAGGAAGCATTCTATCTTTAACTTGATCCGCAAACTTGTGTATGGGAGTACTAGTTACGGAGCTCGATACAACCTCACGACGAAAGAACTGACGATTTACCTTCAAACTGCTGAACACGGATTTTAAGGCCTTCTTTTGGGGGCGGAGGTGGTGGTGGAGGTGGGGGTCGGGGTGGGATTGTTATGAGCTTTGTATCGCTTGTGACGGATCTAGAGGTGAGAAATGCTTTTGACTGTCAGCTAGTTCTGTGAGAAAAGATCTACACGGCCTAAAATCTGAAGCTGATCTAATCAAATACTTCACAGACCAGGAAAATTGTACTTTGCGTATCTTCATGTCTAAAGTTTCCAAGTGGAAAGAGAGGATATCAAATTCACGACAAGCGCGCGAAAAAACAAAAAACAAAAAAAACATACACACACAAAAACAAAAACAACGACACAACTATCCCGTCTTAAAAAGTAAACGTAAGATTAAAAAACTTTCAAAAACTTTCAAAATTGTTCCTTAGGACAAAGAAGAGTTCGCTACTCGTGCCACCAACTAAATACTAAACTAAATACAAACTAATTAACTAAATACAACTAAACAGTGGTCGAATTTTGATATGTTTAGTCCACAGATGTATCTGAGGAAGGCAATTATGGCCGCGGAGATCAAAATTTATTGTACACAGCCGAGGAAGAATGATGTAGCCGATAAACTTAAAGAAAGCATTCAGAACGGAGATTCCAGTATATTCAGCGAATATTTGAATACAGAGGATCGTTGTAAGTATGGACGATGATCATTTTTTATTTGTGCATGAGACAAAACGCATAACGTAAATTCGTGCTATCTTTAATTTTGCTTGTGTCACGAAGGCCTATATCTTTAATTAATGATATTTGAGCGCAATATTACACGCTTTATGATTTCAGTTTCTCCTCATCATCATCCCCTACAAGTGCATTTTCCAAATTATATTTTAACTTTTCGTGATAAATAGAATCAAGTTTACGATAGTTGTCCTATCCCTATTACGCCGGAGGGACTGTTTATGAGTCAATATGACTGACCAACGATGTAATTTCCTTTATTTTTAAGCTGAATACAGGAATTAAGTGCATCACCTCTTGAATACGTCGAGTGTAAGGAAATTTGCGAGGCTGCTCAGGATTACTTTAACATTTATGCCGTTTTTATCTCCTTTAGTCGACTGTCAGTGCGACATTCCCAAGGTTACTACCGGACTTAAAAAATCCTTGGGAAATGCTACCATTGTTTACACCAATAAGCCCTTTCCTCTTCGAGCGACACTGCAAGACAACTGCAATACTTCAGGCGACTTCAAACTTTACTGGGAAGTTTGCAAATGCGACGAAAACACGGGTAACTGTGGCACAGTGATTAGGTATGGCAAGAGTTGGCAGCCAAACCAACCGAAAATGCTCTATCCGAGGGTTTTCCGAGAAGGTTATTTGTACGTCCGATGCGTTTTCAGCTCACTCGAACCACATAAAGTAATAAAGGCATACGATTATGGATATGTCCGTCTTTTACTACCTCCACTCATAGCAAAAATAAATGGCCCTGTTAAAGTGGTGAGAGGAAACCACACTTTTGTTACACTGGACGCCTCCGAAAGCTACGATCCTGATAGAAAGTACATGAAGACAAGAGGAATTTCTGTGAACTGGTTTTGCGAGGAAGAGAAACAGGGTTATAATAACCAGGAGGAACCTGCCGCAAATACCCCAAGCACAGAGAGTGAAAGTTCCGGAAGTTGCTTTGACCTCACAGGGGATGTGAACAGCACGTCATCAGTGCTTCGTCTGAATTTACAGAATTTAAAAGGAAACAGGACATTCGCATTCAAGATTGTTATTCAGAAGGGAGATAGAACCGCACAGGCCACCCACAAGCTCTGGGTAGAGGAGCCTTTTGTTTTCTCCATAGGGTGAGTATGGGAGAAGTCGCCGCCTTAAAGTGCGCATGAATCGAAGATTAACTACCATTTTTTTTACGTTTTTACATTACCGTGGTAATGCATGAATATGGGTAGCTCTCCGACATTTTTATTCCACCGAACTCACAAAAACAGTGTGACGCACTCGACTGGGTACACATGAATGACGTCGCAACTATTCAACAGAACATAGGTCCTTGTCTAGAATTTTAGTAAGAAAGGCCCAACTTTCGTCGTATTTTAAAACAGGTTCCTACTACTTAAAGTAAATTATTTTCCTCAAAATAGAGAAAAAAAATGGCTTTGAAATTTCGATTCATGTGCATTTTAAGAGTAAATGTATATTGGCTTTTTTCTTCTTCCCCCCTTGCTTGTTTCAGTCTTATGTCATGCGCTGTAGAACATATTCGTATTCTCGGTATTGAACCAACCTCGTACCCAGTGTCTTCGTTCCCCTTGACCAGCGGTCGGGAAACGAGCGACCCTGGAAAGATCCGATTTGAAAGTCCGAAAATATCGGACTTCCAGCTGAACTGCCCAAAGCTTAGGGTTCAGCGAGTTTGTAAGAGTTCTGATTTACTTCCGTTTATTTGAATTGTTTGAAAAAGCCAATCAGAATCGTCAACCTATCGGATCTTTCGAGAGTCTCTCGTTTCGTCAAGCCTGCGCAGTACGGAACGAAGACTCGAGGGACGAGAATGGGTATTGAACTGGATCTAGCATGAAGTGGAGACTCTTGCGGGGGGAGTACATTT